>JBBMKD010000022.1:16235187-16470722 GCA_037834095.1 Argya squamiceps
CCCGCTGCCGGCGCGGGCAGAGCGGGGCGGAGGCGGCAGCGGCGCTCCCGCGGTGCCCCAGAGCGGCTCCCGTCCCTCGGTCCCGGCCCGCAGCCCCAGCGCGCGTTTGTTCCCCCACAGCCCCCCCGAAGTGTTGTTTAAAGTAAAAAAATCACCCTGCTGCCGCTACATCTTGGCACGACGCTCTGCACTTAATAGTCGTTGACTTGATCAAGCAGAGCGGCATTTACATTTTAAATCTGTCTGGTGATGGGTTCATGCTTTCTTAGGATTTACTTGGAAAGTCTGAAGCTTGATACCACTGCTGGAGTCTTCATCTATTCTATAGCATCAGATGTCACTGTACTGTCAGTTTGTGAGATGAAGTTTTGCATTCATGGATATACACACATCCACACTACAGGAGGGAGAGCGCATGGCTGAACACACATACAGACACAAAAATAATCCAACCTATTAAAAACCCCCACACTTTGCTGAAAATTGCATTAACAAAACCAGTATTTTTTCCAATTCCTGTCTTAGCCACTGGAATAATCTGTCACGACATATAAAACCACACCAAAAAAATCGATGCATCACAAGCTGTTTAAGAGGGGACAGAATATACCACTTAATCTAATTGAATGAGAAGTATAAGCATTTAATGAAAATAAGGGAAAATAGTGATAAGCAGAAGCCAGAGGAACCATCTTAATATTTGAAACAAAGCCCTATATTTAGAAAGCCTTTATGAGATGTGGATGCTGAAACAATCTACTATTAAATGGCCCTAAATGGCTAATTCTTACCTATTCTTTTAATGAGTTATTATTACAGTATAATATTATTTGTGATTTGATCCAAGTGTACTTACCATTTATCAGTCTAGTCATTCAAGCCCCATTAATGCAAAATACCGATTTAAATTTTCCTTATTTTAAAAAAATATTAAAACATTAAAAATTCCAAGAGCTAATCTGCTGCAGCAGTGTAAATTTAGCAGACACCTTTGTCATAAAATTTTTCATCTGTATTTGCCATCCTCACATTAAGCCATTCCTACCAATAGCACATGTACAGTGAGATACTGCTCAGGAAATTTACAGTGGCAGAGCTGGTCCCAGATGGGTTTGTGCTCACGGAGTTTTATCTGCAGCACAAGCTGTAAAGTCACAATGTGCTGAACAAAAACCTTACAGGGCATTCTGGACTGAATCAAATCCCACTAACAGTGGTGCTCAGAGCTCTCCAGAGCCTGGAAGATGCTGCTTTTACACACAGGCCAAGTGTGGAATTTAGATGGAGGCAGAAAGCTTGGAGCATGCACAGGAGAAAAGAATGATGTCTTAATGTATTGTAATGTGAAGTTAGATCTTTGTAAACATTTTACTCTGACACAGCAAGTAATGTCAGACCGATGGCCTGAAAAATGTCACAGTCCATTAGCACCAGTTGTCTTGTCAGACATTTAACCTTAAGGTACACAGCATTACATTATTACTGATCTGGATTTGTTTCCAGTCCAGCTGAAAAGCAACTGGTAATCTGGAATGACATCTGATGTGCTAAACGGCTTCAATAATAAGCAGATGACACAGATTTGCATTCTTACAAATGCCTTACAAAGGCTGCTTCATAAAATTATACATTTGTCATCAGACATTTTAAGTGAGAGGGGCATACCTAAAATAGTTTATTATTTGTTATCAGTATCCCATCTAAAGCCATCTGCTGACTTTTGAATATGTAAACCCATCCATTCACACTTGGGTTTTCTGTCTCAGATTGACCTCATTATGAAAACTCCATCCAAAATCCATTTCCTTCCCCATTTACCCAACTCCTGCAATAGTGAAAGTCTCTCTGGAGTTCAGACACGGTATCAGTGACAACACAACGTGCCAGTCAAACAATACTGAGCTGAGTATTACAGCACACTCGACAGGCAATTGCTCTCCCTGTTTGTGCAGCAGGGTTTCATTTGACTGATAGGAATGCTTCCCAGCTTCCAGAGGCTTGTTGTCTGTCCTGCTTGTTCCTTAAGCTTTTGATAGATACCCACGAAACACCACAAGACTGCAAACTCTTCACAGGAGTGAGGAACAACACCTCAGGGTACACTCACTTCTTGCCTTGATTTCTGCATTCAAAGACCACCTGAAGATGTCAAATGTATTCATTAATGGTTCAGAGAGAGCAGTGGCCTGCAAACAGAGCCTGACCACAGCACAGCATCCCTCATCCTTTGAGCCAGCGTGGCACAGCCTGAGCACACCCAAACACCCAGAACTACAAACGTCAGATTGCTGCTGAAGGGATGGGAACAGGCTGGGGAGCCTTATCAAGTATTGCTCTGTGTTGTACTGATATAAAAGGTGCTCAGCTTGGCAGCCTAACCACAAGCCTCTGCAACCATCTGAGGGAAACAACTGTTTCTAGAAATCTTTTCAAGCCTGCTGCAAAACAGAGAAGCGTTAAATTGCTAACAGAGAGAGGGGAAACACCTATGGTGGCTGTTAGCACTGGTAATGCAAGAGACAGCATTAATTGAGTATTCTAAGCACAGCACAGGAAACACTGAGAAGGTCTCCTCCTCCACCTCTTTTTAAACCTACTGAGCAAAGTAATAAATTCAGCTTCCAAGATGAACCAACAACTACTCCTGACTATTTGTTCAAGGACATCCCCAAACAGGAGGAGTTTAAATGCAACTAATTAAACGAAGATGTTTATGCTGTTCTGACTGGAAATGTGAGTGGGGAGCATTTCTGCAGACTGTTGGGTCATGTTTTGCATTCTTGCCTAAGTAAAGCTGCACGGTTAGGCTTAATTTTGGAATAATTTTGACACCTCCTTATCACTAAAATTTAAGATTTGAATAATAAATACAGGGCACAACCACCACCCTTCTTCACTACCTAGCATTGAGGAAAAAAGCATTCTTAAAAAAGGAAATGTGTCATGTAATCACCCCCTGTCTGAAGGAGGCTTAGCCACACAGGGTTGTTATGAAGCTGAAGCTGTCAAACCACTCTGAGGTACAGCATTTACCCACTGCTCTATCACTGCTCCAAACACAACTGCATGCAAAGCTCTTGCAGGGCAAGGGCTGCATGCTGCATTCTCCCATGGAGATGAAAACCTACTTACTGGGAAGGAAATGTGATACAAGAACACTTCAATAAATCATCCTCCACATTTTCAGCTTTAGCAAAGACAGCTTCTTCACTTTTTTTTTTTAAATGACCTAGAGCTAGTTTTATGTAGCTGTTTTCACTTTAAAAATGGGCTTAGACTGGCAGTATAAATCCACATAAACATGCATATTTTTAATTGTTTTTCTGTAGTCTTCAGAGGCTTGCAATGAAATAAGTTCTTTAAAATGTTTAGGAAATCTTATATTGATTCAAATAGGCAGCAGTAACATTTAGAAATGCTCAAGTACTTTTCAGGACCTCAAACACCTATAGAAAATGTTGAAAATTTCTTTTCCATATTTAAAGAGCTCCTCTGAGGAGCTAAACTGTGCCCAGAGATGGTGACAACAGCTGCTGGTAAATGGGAAGAAGCAGGTGATACTGAAAGCAAAGCCTTTCTCCAATTGCAGCCCAATCACATGTCCTGCTATCAGGGAAAGCATTCAGCTCCCAGCTCATATTAGTGGTGCAGGTCTAGATGTGACCAGAGTTTAAAACATACAACAAATTCCAAGCCTTAGAACACTCTGCTTTTGCCCTTTTGGCTTCTTACTCAACAATAGCCATGTGTGAAACCATGCAGGTGCAGTGATCACAACATCCTTGTTTACCAAATACACCCAAAACCAAGTGTAGGGAAATAGCAACTCTAGATAATCTTTAAAAACACAATTCACACTTCTGTCCACCCTGTTGTCAATCAAATTTTTAAGTGGCTTCCAACTGATATATGCAACATCCCCAAAAAGAAAATGATTGCTCCCTAACACATATCCCCCTCTAGATTTAGTGGTATTTTAGTCTTCATTTATTTCTAGCCCTCCAAGTAGCACACTGTCGAAGATGAATCTAACTGAGGTTGTCCTCATTAAGCTGCCTCTTTTCATCTATTTAAAACTGCTACTATGCTGACCCTGCAATCATTCCATTTTGCTTCAGACACAATCCCTGCCTCAGTTCCTGCTGAGGAGGTGTGCTTTTGTGCAGCGTGGGCCTCCAGCTATACGTCTTAATCAAGTCATTTCAGAGACCACTCCACAACTCCCAATTAAGTCCATTGCTGTCCCCAACTGTTGAGCTGCTTGCTGTGCTTTGCCAAACAGCTGCTGCAGTTCTGCACCTGGTGAAATGAAGAATGAGTTGACAAAATGTTTTGGGGTTCATCTGGATGAAAGGTAAGTCCAAAGTCATTATTATCAGCTAGGCATGCTGTTGGTAGCAAAGATTTTAAGGACCTAGTCAACTGCATTTCCACCCAGCCTCCTCTCACCTTGAAGTCCCTTGAAAGGCTATCATATTTGCTGCTTTTCAGAATCTAAGGTAACAGCAGTACACTTGGGAAATAAAGTGATTAGAAAGATGAGATTATCACCAATTCATCATCTGCCACCAACTGCAAGTGGGGCCAGGGAAAGAATACAAAATTATCAAGAAGTAGATCTAACTGGACTTGGTAGCCTCCCCTTTTGTCTACACCTAAAAGGGCATTATGGAGGGATTGGGACTGGATTACTGATCACCCTGCCACTGCAGAGTCCCTGTTTGATCTCGGAGAGATTCTCATTTATACGGTTTTGAAGGATCAAGTCTTCCTGCAACACCCTGACATTAAGGTTGCCAAAAAGTAGGAATTGTTTGAAAGCTGTTAGAGCTCTCTTTTTCATGCATAATCTTACCAGGGTATTTGGCCAGTGTTGCTTGCCAAGAACTGCAGCTATGTATTGTTCTGTATATCCCTTTAGGTGGGGAAAAGTCAATAGACAGTGTATAAACCAACTGCTGATTGGCAGCAGCACAAAGAACAGCAAGATACTAATTATCCTCAAAGAAGTAATTATTAGACCCTTGTTTAAGGATCCTTGCCATATAGTAATTTTTCAGAATAAACAGGCTCTCCAAAGAACCACCTTTTCCCGTAAATCAACCGAGAGAGACTCGTGTTGGTTGTAGTGGAACATCTTCAGTGTGTTTTAGGATCTTCAGAAGGGCTTTTGTTCCTTGTCACCTTGGTGTAGGCTGCTGTAGCACAGAGACAGAGAGGGCAAAGCTGCTCAGTCACCACCTGAGCATCCTGCTGGTGCCAGAGGAGAGCAGATGCCTGCATGCAGACATCCTGTCAGCTGGACACTGAGAGGAGACAGAACCCTCCATGTGCTTTGGTCCCTTTCTGAAAAATACCGTAGCAGTATTGGAAAAGTTCTCTCTTCCCTAAAAAGCCTTTGGTCTATGATGTTTTTATTCAATTTTATGGGTAACAACTGGATTTCACAAAGTGTTAGGTCCATTTCCCAAACTTTTGTGCACGCAGCCATTTGCAGAAGAATTGCAATGCTCACAGGGATGCCTGAGACTAGCCTGGAGCATCTGCTACCCCCAGAAAATTTATGACTGGCCTGACTACTGCCTTTAGATCATCAGCCAGTTGTATACCAGGGACAAGTAACAGGTTTTTTCCATTTTTTTTCATCCCTGGGCTTCCCTTTCTGCCCTCTTCTGCATCACCAGGGATAGCCAAGGCAGGAGAAATGGCAGTAGTGAGAAGAGCATGAGATGAAGTGAGACAGGATTCCTGCTCAGAATCTTCCTCACAAATGTGCCTGGCCAGATGCAGCACCAAGAAGGAACCCGGGAGTTTTCTGGCCTTTTTCTGATGAACAGTTCAACAATCAAGATAATATGGGCATATCCCAGGGGATCCTCTGCCAGTCCATGTGCCATGGGCATTCTTAGCAGTTCAGCCTCTTTATTTCCTTGCTGCTTATGGCAGTGCTCTCATCTGTTGAACAAACTGAATGCTTCAGCTATTCTTCAGAACAACCAGAGAAATGTAAGTCTACAGCCAGCCTAGTTGTGCCTTCTGCCCATAAACTCTGGAAATGATGTCTAAGTTGAGTTGCCAGAGAACAATTGAAGCAGTCTGACATATGGGATGAGGATGTTCCACACATGGAATTTGTGCTGCACCCACTCTCAGACTGAGCAAAGCTGTAAATATGCCAACACTTAAATGGCTTCATGTCATGCCCAGTGACAGTCAGACCTCCCTCTTACACTGTATGAGACCAGCAAGCAAATTTTGCCCATTTTCAACAATGTGGTTTAGAATGTGAGCATTAGTGGGACAGATAAGCTGTGCTGGGTACTGAGAGAACTAATACAGAAATTATTTCTCTTTCATGGAAAGTAGAAGCATCTGTCCAGCCAAGCAAACCAAGCAATGGTTCTGCATTATGAAATACTCTTTTTGTAACTATTGATGTTTCAGTTGATAGTGCCACATGTCAATAGTGGCTTTATTGCTCACATTTCAAGTACAGCTTTCAGGACAGGATTCATCCAAGTTGACACAGTCTGATCAGCAGCATATTTCCCGCTCCTGTGAGCATATACATTATTTATACAGCTTTGCTCTGTGGAGTATTTGTGCTATTATAGTAAAAATTTTAAGGTCTTGTACATTTTCTATGTCATATCACAAGCTCAGAACCAGACATGCTTTCTAGGACAATTAAAATTGTGTTGGGACTCTCTCCAGAATTAACTCTTTAAGCCACACTTATAACGGCTTCCAAGCCTGCCTTACCCCCTCTTTTCCTGCACAGTGCTTAACAGAGGCAGGGTAAATACTTCAGCATTTTCTCCAGTCCCTCCTCAGATTAATACTGCAGAACAGAAACACTGGCAAACTCTGATCATGTACTAGTAGATCATTGCTAATTTCTCTCATTTCTCACTTCTTCAAACTTGAAGCCACTTCAGCAGCCTTCACTCCTGATGTCTTCCTCCACAGCACCATTATATTCTTGAAATTATCAAACAAAAATCATTACTTCTGATTCCATTAGTAAAAAATAAATGGCAGCTGATTATGGCTTTTAAGGCTTCAACTTTAAAGAAAACATAAACTTGAATGATCTATTTTCCAAAGTCAATACATCTTCAACTACTGTGCTTCAAACAAACAAAACACTGCACACCTACTTAGAGTGATAAATAAACAATGATGCAGTTCCTGGGCATGAAATCTGTACAGAAATTCCTTTGCATAATTCTGATTACTAGACATGATAACGTGACACTGTTGAAGGATACTAGGCTTTAATAGAAGCAAAATAATAAGCTGATTCATTTACAAAGGAAGGTAATTATTTGAGAGCACTGTTTTGCTAATAATCACCAAGTTCAGAGAACACCTGCACAGAACCATCTTTCCCTTTGCAAAGGGGAGTGCAGTATTCTAAGCTGATAAATTTGATTACAAAGCAGAGCACATAGAGCAGAACACCTACAGAGAATCATCTATTGCTTCATCTAAAATTGGGGTTTATAATCTGCTTTTGTATTAATTTAACTCATGACAGTAGTGTTTTTATCCTGTTTAGAAAGCAAAATGGGAAGGATTTAGAAACCTTCTCATTTTCTCTTTTAGTAATTTGATCTGAACTACTAGCACTTGCTTGATAAGAATCATTTTAAACTCATAATTTAAACCTTATTAGCATACAGCAGTCTTACAGAAAAGAAAGTGCCAAGCATTTTTCACATAGGCACATCATTCCTGATTATTTCAATTCCATTTTAAAGGATCTTTGACAGGGCTACTGCAAGGCTTGTCAAAGAACAGGGAAACATTATGATATCCTTTCCCCATATCCCTTCCCAGAGCATGAAATATGAGGGACATGTCTAATAGAATCAAGGCTAATTTAAGAGCTGTTAATCTTTACTTTAAGGCTGCTGTAGCTGGGGTAGCACAGGGCAGCTGCTCTTCAGCACATTTCTCTAGCCCGGTTTAAGACATACACCCCTGCTCTCAAAACACAAAGTCCTTCACTCCAAAGCCCATGTACTGCAAGCTTGTACTCTACAAGCTGCAATTACCAGAGACACTTGAATTTCAATCCTGGATTGTTTGGGTTTTGAAGTGCCCAATAATTCAACAATGCTTTTAATGATTCTATTCATTTTTAGCTGAAGGACAAAATATTTAGGGTTTTTTAAAACTTACTTCTGAAAGTCATTAACAAAGACTTTACTCACTTTTTTTGGGTCTATTTCCACAAATCAGTGCTTTTGCTATTTTAAGAGTCATTTATCTGCTCTCTAGCATGAACTACTGAAATTGATCTGCCTTTTCAGTTAAAGTCCATCATCAGAGCTGTTAAACTTTACATTTGTTCAACAAACTACCACAGTTACACAATCCACAAGAAGCTGCATGATAACTGCAGGTAAGGTAGAGCCTGCTGCAGCCATCTGAGCTGTCCTGCTAAAACCCACAGGGCCACTCTCACACTTCTGGGATGAACAGCCTGCATCCAGGATGTTGGGGCATGGACTCCATACAAAAGAACCAGGTGTTCTGCAATATCTGCAACAGGTGAGGAGTTGCCAAGTGAAACTGAGAAGTGTATGAGCCTGGGTATGAAACAGGGAAGAATTAAATACCTGCCAAAGAATGAAAAACTCAAGAAAATAACTACTCACAGAAGTGGGAAGAAAATTTTAAAAAAATAAAATATGTGAAAGACAAAAAGGGGTGCACAAGATCCAGGAATGTTAAGTTTCTCTTATTCACCAGAACTGCAGCAGCCAGAAGCACCTCCCCAGTTCACTGGACAAAGGGGCAGCCTGCCCATGGCTGAGGACAGGGCAGATGAGGGCTGGAAAGGAGCACATGACTACATGGCTGCAATGTGCTCAGTGAATGGATGGAACTGCTTTTGAACAAATTAGAGATGAATGGGAGCTGGATCACTTCTAACAGAAGAACACTTCAGAAGGAGGTGAAAAAGAACTGAAGTTCAGAGATATTGATGAGATCTGCACCCAAATGCAGAGGGAGGAAGCTTCTGAAGCACTGTTAATATGTAAAGATTAGTTAATATGATACAAAATGAAGAGAAAGTGGTATCAGGAAGAGAACTACCAATGTGAAATAGATAAGGTATAGCAAACTGCCACAATGTGAAAAATTAAGAGGACTTATGCTATTGTTACCCAGAAGTCATCTCATTTTTCCTCACAACCTTCTGCTTAATAATTTTGAAAAATCATAGAGGAGAGGCATATGGTAAAAATCAAAGGATATTCTGATAGAAGCAATTACTTAGGGATTACATTTTCCTGTAGCATGTTTCTGAACAACATGAAACACCAGATAACTCCTTCTGAGCCTCACTTTGGAGGGAATGAGAAAATACAGTATTCCCTGTGACAGCTTCTTGACTCTCCTCAGGATCTGTGCTGCATCTGCTGCATTTCCATTCAGTACAGAAGGGAAACAGGGACAAGCAGCAAATGGGAGCTGGTGCTAACAGAACCTGAAAGCTCTGACTCCCAGCCAAGAGCACTGCAGGAGTGCTCAGCAATGCCCAGGACAGAAGAGACACCAGCAGCAAGTGCAGGCAGCTCCCTTCATAGTTAGGTGCCTCTGGTGGGTCTGCCAACATCCCACAATCTGCTGTAGATCCCACAGCAAGGGTCACCAAACCCTGCTGGCAGGGCCACCCTAGTCAGTGAAAGTAACTCTGTTTGATTCTGGGACTGGGAACTTTTCTCCAACACAAGGAAGGAAAAC
Organism: Argya squamiceps; assembly: GCA_037834095.1. NCBI lineage: Eukaryota > Metazoa > Chordata > Aves > Passeriformes > Leiothrichidae > Argya > Argya squamiceps. Next base: position 16,244,947 of record JBBMKD010000022.1, read on the forward strand.
CAGAGGTAATTCTGGATCCTCAGTATCTTTGTGCATTTACAGTCATGGTGTTGGAGTCCCCTCAGGAAAGGAGAGAAGTTACACAGAGCACTGTCCCTAGAGACTCCTGAGCATCTCTGAGGAGAGCATTGAGAGAAGGGAGGAGTCACCACTCCTGGGGACTCAGTGCCTGCTTTTCCTCAGGACCCCAGGCCACTTTGTTCTGAAGGGAGGATCAGCTGAGGGGGCCCAGGGACCCTCCCAACCCACGGGAGGCTTTCAGGGTGCATTGACCTGGGACAGGGAAATTACACCATGGCAAAGCTCAGGACATTTTATTTCTCTCTTCCCAATCTTGTCTTCCTTGCTCCATCTGTATAAATGCTGGTCTTGCCACACAGCATTCAAAGCTACACAGAAGCATTTATTCCATGTTAGACTTTTCCATGCAGGGCTGGTACTCTGCAAAGAGCAATATGTGCAGTTTCAGAAGAGGAATTAAGTGCATTATTTTCACCTCCACACACTTTAGCCCTTCCTCTTTAGCTGTCTAGTGATCCCAAACTGAAACCATGCCAAGGCATTGCAATATAAATGCTTCATTGGTTTTGTCAACCAAATAAGAAAACAAATGTATTCAGGCAATCATTATGTTTAAATTAAGCCTGAAAAACATTTAACAGTACTAAGAAGGAAAAAAAATACACTGAATTTTTATATTATGAAATTGAAAGGAAAAATTTATAAAGCCTACTTAAGAAAAAAACCAAAAAGACAAAAAACCCAAACCAAAACAAACATCAAAACAAAACACCCCAACACAGTTTCTCTGACACAAGACCTGATTCTCGTATGTGCCCCCAAAAATCCATACAGGATCAGTGGTCTGTATGAGAGAGGAGGCAGCTGGGGTTCACATGGGAATTACAGCCAGCATGGTGGTCATAGACAGTGAAAAAGCTGTCTTTGCTAGGAGAAAACCAGAATATGTTTCATACCAAAACCTGTAACTTTAGAGGTGCATCACCATATTTCTCCTTCTTTAAAGGCTCAAATACTTATTTTCACTACTTGCACTGCTGATTATTTCCCACCCAGCCATTGAGTTGCTTTGCACATTTGTTTTCTCATGAAAATAGAAAGACAACTTAAAGAAGCAGCAGCTTGGCATTAGTTGGTCCTACCAATACTATGGTAGTTTCTTGGTAATTTTTTCATGTGCCATGATACTGAGTAGGACACAATCATCCCAAATTGTGAAATAATGTTCTGCCATATTTCATATGCTTGTTGCTGCAGATGTGACAGATTACCGATGTGATCCAAAATCCAGCCAAGACATAAAAACAAACTTCAAAGACACTGGTAGCACGGGTAGCAGAATGCCTGTACGCTTCTAACTCTGCTAAGTCAGGTGAAAAATCTCACTAGAAATAGGCCTAATTATTCTCCCAGCTGATGAAGATAAATAATCAATGGGCAAGGATTGGCAAAGGCAGCATGATAGGAACTGCTGGAGTACAGAGGGTTTACAGGAGCGAAGATCAGGACACACAACACTGCAGTATCTTGGTGCTCAGTGTGCTGTTATAAAAACCCAAACCAAACACAACTGGGTCACATCTGAAAGCCTATCCTGCCTTTTTAAAGGATATCATTAGTTTACTTCCAGGTTATTATTTCTCCCTTATCACTGGGACAAATCAACATTAGCATGAATATCCTTGTTCCTTTCTGGTGATGCTGAGTTTTGCCAAAGGGGGTGAGTGGGAGCCCTGTGCTGTGGTTTCCCCACACTGCAGGATGAGCAGTGCTCCATGGTGTGTGCACAGCCCTCCTGCACCTGCATGTCACCTGTGTGTCACCTGCATCCCTCCCTCCCAGAGCTGCACTTGCACCTGGGGCTTGCAGGGAAGTGATGCTCGAGATCCCTGCTGCAAAGACACAGGAATGAGGGGCAGGACTGTCAGGGACTGCCTGATTTCATCAGGCCTCTCATCAGGCTGAGTTACTGTTTCTAAACTGGAACTGCTGCTTTAGGGGAGTGTTCCTCCACATCTATGGAACCAACCCTGTGCTGGCAGTGTCATGGTTTGTGTTCAGGTTCAGCAGACAGGAACAAAGGGCTCCCTGAGTAACTGTGGTGCACCATCTTCCCTCTCTAATCCTCATAACAAACGTGGTGGTGGTGTCTGGACAAAACAAAATTAAAAGAGGCAACACAGAGAATACAAAAAGCTTCCCATCACATCACTCTTTGGTGATGTGAAGTTTGGAAAGCATTAATTTTTTGAACAGTAAATACCAACCAATCCTTTCTCCTGGTTTCTGCATGGCTAAATATGGATCCTCATTTGCTGTCTCAGCATATTTTGTTCAAATGTAAGTATGATAAAATAATTTGAGGACTAAGACTTAAGATCAGAAACCCGGCAATGGAGCTTATGTGTTTCATGAGGTGTCAGATGGCCTCTAATGGAACATTTGGAGTAGAATTCAAAGAGATCTGAGGTTGTAAGAGTTATTCAACAGTGAGCTAATGAGAGCACTCCTTTGTAACATGAAGAACTGCAGAGTACTTTTATTGAACCATACGTTTTTTGAAACACATTTACTATGGAAACCAAGTTCTATGAAAAGATCCAGAACACGAGGGAAACCACAGGTATGGCATCTGAACCAGCTTTCTGACCAGAGAAAAAAGACCTTTAAAGCCTGGTGTAGGGGGTGATTGGATAGGAAGATAAAGAATCCCTGTTTAACAAAAGCAATGTTGAAGCTTGCAGTTTTTAGTGATAAAGACCAAGCCGTTGTACTCCTCCTCTATATGCATTTCCCTGGCTTGAGAATGTTTCATTATAGAGGGTTTTTCAAAAGACTGAGCCATTTAGAGTGGTTTTTTCACTCATCAGAGGGAATTGTAAGCTCTGTGGCCATTTGCCTGGCTGACCTCTCTATAGAGAAGTGCTGGCAACAACGTTACAGAAAGTGAAAGAAATCAGCTCCACCAGGAATAGCTGGATGAGCCAGAGGAGGCACAAAACAGAAACTCTGCTGTGAAGTGGTACAGATCTGGTGCAGGCTCAGGAAACGATCACAAAGCAAGAGCCTTTCACCTCGGGGAGCCCCAAACTTACAGATTAAACTGCCATGTACTAATAATTAATAAAATCCATCAGAACATGGATAAATGGGCTCTCACTGAGTAAGCATTCCTCAGCTAACAATACTGTTTATACACCTGAAATGTGCTTTCATGTGCACACCTGGAAGGTGGAAATTTCTTTTGTTCTCTGCATCTGCAAAAACAGCTTCATGCAAAAGGCACAGTAGTTACAAGGTCACAAAGGTGCACTACCCATAAGTACAGTGTCAAAATATGCATTTTATGAAGAAGGAGGAGGGAAAAAAAAGCCCACTTAAGAAAAACAATTTACTGGGTTTGTACATCAGATCTAGATGGAAAGCAAAAGAAAAGCTATGCTGCTGTGCAACTTCTTTTTAACCAGGTGAACTGAAAATCTGATGAGCTACAGATTTCAATATTATATGCCCACACCCAAAGGGTGCACAAGGAGTGGAGAGGAACAGGACTGCATGTCCTTTTTTCAAATTGCAGCTATTATCTAATACACCAGTAGAAACATTTCCCACAATAATGATATGCATACGCCTCAAAAGCTGTTTATTTGGCAACCTTGATGTATACTCCATTGAAGTATTGCCTGGCATAGCTCCTTGCTACCTTATTGCAATGATTTAGGCAAAAAAGCCAGAGCCATCTTCTGTCCACATTGTATGCATGACAAAAACCAAGCATGGATTGTCATTTTCTGGATGAATTTTCGTAGCTTTAGAACCACAGATTGTTTACATGGATGACACAGGCTGAAGTGTTTGTCCTGCATCACAATACTCCTAAGTGAAGACAGCTGGATTCTATTCTACCAGGAACATCAATCAATAGAGCTGCCAACTAAATTCAAATGAGGAAAGCAGCTATCATTGAAAAAAGTCAAAGAAAAGGCAGAACGGGATGCAACTAGATCACAGATTGTGCTTTAAAAGTTTAAAAAAATATCCACAACTACTTGCAAATTGAATGAATTAGATGTGAAAGGCAAACAAAAATATTGCACTTGGAGTTGCCAAAGAGAATAATGGCTCCAGCAGTAGCAATTCTGTTCCACCTTCACTAGGCTGGGAGGAAGCAGAAGGTACCTTTGGGTGCTGTGTTATTCCTGGGGTTTCTGCAGACCAGGCCTGCAAGCTTTCCATGGAGCTCAGAGAACAGCTCCTCTTGCACATGATTGGCAGAAGACTTCACTGCATTTATTTCAGATTACATCCAAACAGCATCAGCACAGCCCTACAACTCTGGGTGTTGAGCTCTCCACCTGGACATCCTACAGGAGGGCTCTCAAACACCTTTGGCAAGTGGCACTGATGATGATGTGCTGGTTTCACTCCTCCAACAGAGAACTGCCCCAAACACTCTGGGGCAAACCGTTTTGGAAAGAGCCCTGCTGTGGGAGCAGTTAAAAAATTATGTACAACAAAATACTCCATTCAGCCTGCAGCTTAAGCAGGGAGTGAAACAGAAAATATATTTCAACACACAAAAAAAGCTGGTAGAGACCTTCATATATTTATCTCCTGTGGTGTCTCTTTGGGTCAGAAATGACCACAGTGCCAAAGGCACAGCACGTCAGTGATTACCCAGTGCTATTTATAATTCCCATGTGCCAAACAACTATGACAGAAGGCTCACCATAAACCCCCTCGTTTTCCCTTTATAAATAATACACACTTTGCTGAAAGGATTCCACAAATAGTAGCACTGCACATCTGCATAACAGAGGAAACTCAGCAGATGTGCATTATTGGCAGGTTTTTAAAATACCTATAGGCGAGTTTGTGGTTTGTCTATGGCTGCATTTAGTGCAGCTCACATGAGCCAATCTGTGCATATTTACTGGGTGTAATGTTACTATATTTACATTACTAGCATATCCAAATATATTTTTGGGAGGGTAAAAAACTGAGGGAGTGGTGACTGAGTCAGGATCCCACATATTAGATTTCCATTTGGAATAGGTTTCCCAAGGCATCTAATTTCACTTGCAGCATTGTATGTCTGGGACTTCTCGACGTCTAATTGATGGAAAATATTATGTCTGTGTTTTTATCCAATTCCTAAAAGGCATTCCCTTTATATGGTTATAAGTATTTTAGCTGGGTATGCCAGCAGACTTTTGGTATTGCCATACCAAAGCAAGCATGCTGGATTTTCCATAATGGGCATAAATTCCTGCAGCTGCTGGCTCTTGGCTTTTTAAACCATTGACAGTATGTCCAGCAATATACCCTTAAGCGTCAAAAAGTATTTGGAACATCAAGGATTTGAAATTAATTTCCTAAAGGTCTGTATGGATCAAAAGAAATTCTTGAGGTAAGACTGAGTCCTGCAGAAATGAGGGAGAAGAAAAACAAAATATCAGGAAATCCATTGCCAACTTTGACACGATAAGAAGGAATGAGAAATATCTACAGAGAAGCTTCATTTGTTACCACTGAGTCCCTGGTTGGGGAGGCATGTCAGAAAGATGATTTTGCTAGGAGAAGCAGATTTTAAATTTAAGTTTACAAGGACCACATTCACTCCTGATTTATCTCCATCCAAATCTCACTTTACAGTAGGAATTACTGTCTCTGAACCATCAGACTGAAATCTGATTCTGCAGGAGAACCATCAGAAGCCCAGGGACGGGCACCTGCTTCATTATCATCTTCTTTCCAACTCAGACCAGCAGAATGGACCCAAGGGAGATAAACTACTCTGCAGAACTAGAATACAGCTGGCACGCCTCTGCTCTGCAAAATGAATCACTTTGGCTGGCCCTGGATCACAGAAAGGATCACTGAGAAAAACTGTTGAATTCAAAGGAAGTGGAAACCCAATGTCAATAGAAGATGTGACCAGAAAAAGAAATGGATAGATCCACAGCACCAGTTTCAATTGCAATTACTAAATCATCTCTTTGGGGTTTACTCTGCCCCAGCTGTTGGCAGGGCAGCACACAGTTCAGAGGGAGCTGTGACATTTAGCTCCTTAGCAGGTTATTCTGCAGCTCAGTGATCCATCCAGACCTGCTGCCCTGATCAAGGCCAACCCACGCCACGGCAGATGAAAGAACACTCCAGCCAAGGTGTTCCCACTGCTGTTCAGCTCCAGAGAGGTAACAAACTGCTTACTCATAAATTACAGATCTGAAACCCAACCAACTTTTTGCATAAGTGGGAAATAAATTACATATGTGATTTCTGAAAACAACATTAGCAATTCTGGCTTTCTGTTCACCTTGCTTCAGGAATGTACAATTCAAAAGCTGAGACTGTCAGAAGCTTGTGACTAATGTTAAAATAAATATGGTTTATAGACGTTGTTTGTAAGCTAAAAATCCAAACATTATTTTGCTTATTTGTAAGCTAAGGATGGTATTGATCACATTAAGACAAAGGTTTAAGATCATGCCATCACTACAAATAACTCATATTAACTGAGTGTGTAATGGCAGGACAGATTTTCCCTATTTTCAGTATTTATGCCATTGAAAGCTCCGAAGAATTACTGCTCAGGGAACGTTAGGATTTATTAACAAACCAAGAGTGCAAAAAATCTGTATTCCAGGAAGAAAGAACTATATGAAACTGCCACTGGCTGTACAATATAGACAAAATTCAATTAAACCCATGTAAACAAAGTTTCAGACACAAGAACAAAACCAATGATGCTTTTGCACAAAAAGAACAGCTCCTTTGGGAAAAGATGAAATCAATATACTTAACCTTTACATTCCAGAGGATTGCCAAATCATCTCACTTTGGCAAGGATTCTCATGTAAACAATCACCAATTAAATTAAAAATCTGGGAGAAAAATCTAGTTACATTCCTTCTGGGAGTGACTCCTGTGGATATAAATCAAACACCAGTGGAGGACAAGAACACAATAACAATTCCTACAAATCCAAGGCTTACAGCCTCCAATCATCCAAGCCCATGCCCACCCTAAAAGCCAGTATCCTGTAGGAATATTCAAGCAAGCTGCAAACATGCTCATGCACAGAATACAACTAGCACATCTAGCTCACTTATCAGCAAGGTTTCAGCTGGAACATGAAGAAAACAGTCCAAGAGGCTGTGACACACTGAGTTGGAGCAGCCTGGATAAAACACCCCACAGGAGACCAGGCTTACTGTGAGGAGCCTTTCACAGCCCATCGGCACTGTGGGCTGCACTTGGATTCTCACCAAGTGGTTCTGTGCCCTGCAACGCTGAATCTGGCAGGGCTCACTGCTGGAGATGAAGCAAAGGTTCTAAAGTTTATCTGAAAATCTATCAGCAGAGGGCATGGGAAGGAAGGGGGTTAGAGTTCAAAAGCAGGAAAGCTTTCCCCATTGAGGGAGTTCTTGAGTAACAGCTCTTGATTTGGCTCCCTGTCTTCATGGGACAAGGGCTGAGAGATCATAAGCCAGGAGGGCACCAGGAGAGATGCATGCTTTCCCCAGATCCTTAGAGATAAAGTTATTCCAAAGGGTGCTGTGCAAGAAAAAAAGGCTTCTGGTTTGGGATGAAGAGGGCCATAGCAGTGTGGAGAGCAGCCTTTGACAGGTTCACTCTTTTGATGCTGTTTCTCCACATTTCCCTGCACTATTACAGAAGAGATAACACCTGCATTCAGTTTTTCTCCTTCAAACATGCTCTGAGAGGAACATGCAGAGTGTTTCCTCATCAGCCCATCACACATGTGGCGAGCTCTTGGCACACACAACCAGCCTGTTTGCTCAAGAAAAATACACACACCCATGCAAATACAGCCCGTGGCAGGTTTCTTCAATTATCATGTCTCAGTCTCTCACTGCAAACCCTCAAGAAATCCTAATTTATTCTGCCACTGTTGCTTTGATACCTCCATTTTGCAGCTAGTGGACATGAGACAACTGGAATCAGATATGCCCTTGCCCAGGTCAGAGGAAAGTCTATGGCCAACTATGTTCTCATTAGCTTTCTGGCAGAGATTCTGGAACTATTGCTGGCCTGTACGTGCCTGTATTAGCAAATGGTGTGCATAATGTTCCTACCACATATCTAGCTGGAAGCTGTTCTGGCTATGGCTTCTGCCATTTTGAGTATTAAACATGCCTTTGACAGGTTTAGGTGAAATTTTAAAAACAGTCCCAGGCAAACACGCTCAGATAAATTCTACCTCAACTAATTTTGGTTCCAGTTCAAACAGGACCTTACAAAAAGTCAAGACGTGTTTGGAATATCAGAAACCACATTAGTAAAGTAAATTTTGCAATTTCTAAGCAATTAATACTTTGGTTAACAAGTCAGAGACCTTCAGACCCCATTTCCTTTCTGTGCATGTCAGCCAGGTTAACAAAACCCAGAGCAGAAAGAAGGAATTGCCTGGCTCTGTGTTCAATATTCCTGTCTCTGAGTCATTCCCATGTGCTGCTGACTTCACAGAATGCCAGTCCCATCATGAGCTAGGGCTGGCTTCAAAACACACATGCACTGAGGCTCAAACCACAGCTCTGGAGAGGCTGTCAGGCACAGGAAATGCTTATCTGCATTATCCCTCAGCTGGACAGCACTGTTACCTTCCTGTGAGTGTCCACGGGCCATTCAGCTCCCCTGGGAGACATTCATATTCCTGAGATATGCAGGAAAACCCCTATCAAAGTGCAGCTGTGCAGTGCAGATGGCAGGATCTGCAGGGGTAGGGCCAGGACAATTGTTTTTTTCACTCAGTACTAGATCATAAATGGATGTATCAAGAATCAATCCTGTCCTCTCCTCCAAAAGGTAGATTTGGGACAGTTTTGTTAAGGATTGCAGAGAGATAATAAAACCAGGCACTGCAAAGCAGTGATTATTCTGCCTGCAGAATGAGCCTCTTTTGGGAAGGTGCAGGATAGCACATAAAGTAAATATGTTTAGGATGGGTCTGAGAGGGGATACACAGGATCCTCTTCTGCCTGAATTCTGCTGAGGAAACCTCTCTTTCCTTTGTCCATGGGCCATTCAACTGCTCTGGGAGACATTCATATTCCTGAGACACACAGGAAAACTCCTATCAAAGTGCAGCTGTGCAGTACAGATGGCAGGACCTGCAGTGCTAGGGCCCAGATAGTGGGTTTTTCTCTCAGTACTAGATCATAAATGGATGTATCAAGAATCAATCCTGTCTTCTCCTCCAAAAGTTAGATTTGGGACAGTTTTGCTAAGGAAGAAAGAGACAAGACTTGCAGGGAGATAATAAAACCAGGTGCTGCAAAGCAGTGATTATTCTGCCTGCAGAATGAGCCTCTTTTGGGAAGGTGCAGGACAGCACATAAGAAAGTAAATATGTTTGGGATGGGTCTGAGAGAGACACACACAAGATCCTCTTGTGCCTGAATCTCTGCTGAGGAAACCTCTCCTTCCTTTGTAACCACCCTCCTCTTGTCACTTAACAAGCAGAATGACTGAGGAAGAGCAGTAACAATGCAGGAGCCATCTGAAGAGGAGGCAAGGGTGGTATTTAGACATACCACAAGTTCTCATGTTCATTATCTTCTCACCAAATGAAGTCTTCTTACCCACCTGTGCATTGTTCTCATCCAGTTGCCCTACTTCTGTTCATTATGTAGCATTCATTAACTGGTCCTAGGGATAGCAATTGAGAATGAGTAATTATCTCCCTAGCACAAAGAATAAGGGTCAGATTCTTAAAGGTGACTGCTGGAGGTTTAAAAAAAATAGAAATGAAAAAACAATCAGGCCTATTTTGTCACTTGGGGGTGCATAAAGACAGCCTGTATTTAAAGAAAGAGATATACTTTATTTTTAGTCTAAAAATTTTGCATTACCAAAGCAGATTTTGGTGAGAGGCTCTGTACTGTCAGTTCTCCTTTCCACCTAGGTATCTGTGGCCACTCTGTGTGCTCTTTATTCAGGTCAGTTCAGGTATCAGTGGCAAATCAGTTTCCACATGTGTCTCAGTAAAAGTCCAGCACAGGTTCTCACACCTCCAGGTACTGTGATCTGAAGCAGCAGCAGAGCTGTGGCAGCAGTTTCCCAGTGACTGAAGGCCACTGAAGGATTGATTCCTCATCTGGAACACAGCAAGCTTGTGCTCTGCTGAGGTGTTTGCTGTTGTTACCTATGCTGGTTGTTCTTTACTGTAATACAAACTTTCCTGCCATTGTTATACTTTATTTTAGTATTCCTCGAGTAATTACACAATGCAGTGATGAATCACAATGGTCCACTGCAGCCTACCAGGGGTAATCCCAATCCAGAAAGTCTTGAACTACATCTCAAAGGTCTCCTCTGCAGCAGGGAATGTTTCAGATACTTGATTTTTTTCCTTCATCACAAACCACAGTCTTACCTTCTCTCAAGACTCCTTCCAAAATCCCAGAGTGCTTCTTTTGGCAATGGCAGGGCCTGGCCTTCTGCATGGAAAGTATTTTTCCTAATAATAAATATAACTGTGTTTTGCTATATAAACAATAATGTGAAAGGCTTACTATTGAGGAAGGAAGGGAAGAGAGGCTTTCCAAAGTACTTTTTCACTTGAAGCAGCTCTTAGTAAGGACAAGACTGGATTTCGTGACAGGAGGATGGACAGAGGGGAAAGGACCACATTTATGAAGTATCTGATTAAGTTCTGTAGTAAAGGGGAGAGAAACAAATATGCAAAGTGTGAGCAATACAGTAGACAAACATTTTCTGACTGGAAATTGTTAGCGTTACACAAAAAGAACGTTAAGCAGCATCATCAATCAACATTACTTGTTCCCTCCTAAAGCAGTGTGAATTAAAGCTCTATCTAAAAGCAGTGCAGTTCTTACAGCCTGGATATCTACACAACAAAAAGTTGCTAATAGAAAGGAAAGCAGTTAAACTGAAGTGTCAGCAGGGGCTACTTCATCCCACAGAGATTTCAATTAGCTGACAGTGCCAAAAGTTTCCCCATTTGCAGATGTTGCCAGCAGCTAAAAAGAAAAATAAGAAGCGTACTTGGGAAACAAGTAGGACCCAGTGGGCCTGTGAAACAATTGGAAAGTTGTCTCTGAGGGGAGGAGAGCCAGCAGAAAGGACTCTCACAGGCAGGGGAACACGCAGCTGAAGCTGGGGTTCCTGGGACCAGGAGTTGAGGAAAGAAGTGCTGAGAGTGTTCCCCTGGCCTGGGCTCGCCCGAGCAGGGGGAAAAGCTCCTGTGCCCCTCGGACAGATGAGCCTGAGCAGCAGCCAGGGATCAGTGCTCAGCCTCAGAGCAGCAGCACAGCAGAACACAGCCCTCCCTGCTGTGCTGGGAGGACAGCTCCTGGGGCAGCTCCAAAACCTGCCCCAAAATACAACAGGAAAAACCCAAAGCAGTCAGAACTGCTGGGCAGGGCTGACCAGGCTGATTCTGCCAACAGGCTGTGGGGCACATCCACACACCACCACAGCTGGGAGCTGGGAAAGGATCTGCATCCCTTCACTTCTGTGTCTTGGTTCTCCTGCTAGGGATGAGAGTGTTTCTCTGCCTAGTTCAGATTCTAAGCTCCCAAAATCTCTGCAGTGCTTGCCTCTGGCAGGAATGAGGGCAACCCTCGATAACACAGATGGACAAATTCTGCTCAAAATTTGGCATTTGTCATTTTTCATACAACTTGTGCAGGCAACACACTCCCAAAGGACAGGCTGGTTCTTACTGACAGGTATGACCCCCTTGAGACACTCATTCCTGAACTTTTTTTTCCCCTTCCTACTTGGTAAAGCTCATCATCAGTTACCTTGGCTTAGCTCCAAATAAGAGCAGCCAAGCTTATGCCAAGACTCATCAAGTTACTACAAAACACCTCTTCATTTATACCTAATTTGACTACTTTTCTTTTTTTCCCTGGTAGTCACTACTGAGTCCTATAAATTAATCCTTGGAACTGTTAATGTGAAGTATGAGAAAGAAAGTAAATTTAAACACTAATTGGATCCTACATGAACCTCTCCACAATAAGTACTCAACTAAGCTATGGCTCCTGTATTGGAAACCCACCAAATCAGTCCTGAAATGGGCCAAACTCCATGTGCTAATCAGATATGAAATAAAATATTAATGAAAGTTTCACAGCACTGTGCAAAGTCTTGGCAACAACCTTTAACTATTAGTGCCCCAGAGATTCACTCTATGTCTTGAGTATTTTTCCATTTGCCTATAATGGCAATTTTTATTTTTTAACATTAAATTTGAAAAGTACAATATTGGAATCAGCAATTATCCAATAAAGAGCTGAAAAGCACATAAGGCAGTCCCAGGCTCTTGCTTTGCTGCAAAGCCTCTGCTTTTCACCCCTATACTTTTCTAGAAATCCTTTCTCTGATGGATGAAAAACAATTCCATATGTGTGCCAGTACAGATAAGTAATTATGAGAGGCAGACACACTAATCCTCCTCCTCAAAGCAAAACCAGGTTTTATGCAGCATGGGTTTCATCACAGTGTTTTTCAGGGGGAAAAAAAAAATCTGTCTAGGCTCCCTGTGGAAATGACACTTGTTTCCAAGCAGAACTACAGATCTGCACTGTCATCCAGAAAGACTTCCAGAGGTCTGAGCTGACAAATCCAAGCTCAGAGGAGTGGTTCATAAAACTTATTAGTAAGCAAACCAGGCTGTGTTTAGGAAGCAAAGCCGAGATTCCTTTCCCCAGAATAAATACATTTGCAGCAGGTAATTGTTAATGTCACTCCAGTGCTTTTGGAATCACTAATCCTCTGCAGCCAAAATTACCCCACTGCCCAAGTGTTACTCAGCCTACCTGGGCACAGGGGAAGGTACAGGGGCCTGGGAAAACATGGAAAGAAAGAGTACCAACAGTAAAAGTAACATCAATATTCCCTGCACAGGAACTTGGCTGTGTGTCAGTACCAAAGCACAGATGGAAACTGATTTGCAGTCACTGGCAGAGGCCTACACAGGAATTTTTTTGTGGCTGGCGTTTTTAATTAAAGCCTTTGTAGTTATAACAATAAGATTTTGCAATGTGGCTACTTACCTAAATGCTTTAAACTTTACTTACCACCTCCCCCTTCGACTGCCAAATTATACTGAAATACAAAGGAATTAGGATTTGGTTTTTTCCCTGAGGACTACACAGTAGCTGGCTGAGAGGGATTCACAAACACTGCACTAAGGAGTTAAAAAGCTCAAGAATGCAATGGTGAAAATTCTCTAAGATGAAAACTGTTACTACTGCTGGTGCACTTGAGTCAGGAAGGATGGGCCCTCTGTAGAGGGGACAATAGGAGTATTCCCTGGCTTACAGCCAGCTCATAATTCACACAGAGGCATTATCAGCCAAAGCTAATTTTTTTTTTTTTTGATTAATCATCTGCCAGAGCTTGAGAGTTTGTGGCTAATTGTTCCATTCTTGACTACAGAATGAATTGGAACAATGTGCAGTCCTAAGCCAGGGAGGGAAAACGTAAAGCAAACCCCTGAGCACATAATGAATAGCTCAGATGAGTTGGGCACTTTGCTCCTCTGTTCATAAAGATGTGGTGAAAATCCACTGCTCCAAGGAACAGCACGCACAAGTGATAGATGTTAAATCCTCCACCCTGTGCTCACAGGTTCCTGGACTCATGTTGGACTGCTTGGTTTATGGAATAATAGGTTAAAGCAAGGAAGAAAGGAGAGCAGGATTACATTAGAAGGTTAACTGTGATTTAAGAAATAACTGAGGCAGCAGGAGGCCAAGGAATGATGAACGGGCAGCAACATAAAACAGACACCTTTCATTATAGGTGGATGAAAAATACTGTTTAAAAGGATATTATAGTGAAGTTCTCGTGGCTATTGCTCTGTGCTGGCAACGTAAATTAAAGGTCTCTCAGTAGCAGCTTGTCTAAGTGAAGGACTGAAAACCAAAATTCACAGGTGCACCACCACCATTGTTTGTGCCTTCCCAGCCAAATCATCACATTTCCAGTGTAAGGTTTTATTAAATTTTAAGATTCTTTAAAATGCATTCTTCTCCAACAAAAAAGAAATGTAACATTAAAAACGAAAATGTAAAGAAAAAAAAACACATTAACACATAAGCCATAATACAGTCATTGCCCATGACTCCTCTCACTCACCTCAATAATGAATGTCTGCAAAAGAGCATAGAGAAAGAAGATGAAAGACAGATAAATATATTGGAATTCTGAGGGGGGAAAAAAAGAAGATGAATTCTCTGCTCAGGCTTCCTGTTTCCACTGAAAATGAAGAAGGGAAAGGACACACTTTTCACTGCCAACAAACAGAACTAAGTAATGACCAAAAGGGCAGCAATGTTTAGATTAAACTTTCCAAAGGAACACCAAAGGAATGACGACCTAAACATAAATAAATACTCCCTAATACTATTAAATACTTGTGGGGTGAAGAAAGCAGTGGACTGACATTAGAGAACGAGGCAGCGCTGACGCAGAACAGAACCGGTGACTCAGAGGAAAACACGTCACCCCGGAATCTGGAGACTCTGCAGCCCCATTCCTGGGTGACACCATAAAAATGGATGGGTTTGGCTCACCAGAGGCATGCAAATGGATGGAGGCACCAGAGACTGCTGAGCAGTTCAGTGCATCCAAAAGTCAATGTGAGGAACTACTGACACACTTACACAGAGCCCGACAGCAAATGACAATACATATATTCAAATATGAAAGAAAATGTGAACTTGTAGGAGCTAATCATTGCAGCCTTTTTTACAAGTTACTCAGCCAAGCAACACATTGTCAGCACTGTACAGATCACACCAAGTTAGTATTTACTAGGGCTAATTTTGAGTGAGTAAGCCAAGGCAGCAAAAGCTTTACTGCAGTACATTACACTGCCAAAACAATTTCTGAATCAGAGCCTCTGTGTGCACAGATAATGACAAGAAAAAGGTCACACGTGTACACCTGCAAAAGAATTGGGTTCTATGTGGAAAGCCTTTCTTTATGGTGCACCTCCTTGTTTTCTTTTTTTCTCTGTATATCTCCATATAGCAATAAATTCCAAAATGAGCACTGTAGCTTTTGGGCCTGAATCCATGCAAGAACAATGGAGAAAAGCATTAAAAGTTGCATTTCACTGATCACTTTTATGATGTGCAGGGGACACCAAACAGCCTTTCTGCCTTTCACTCTACTAAATGTTTTCTCTGTATGTGGCAATTTACATAAAAATAATAACTACTACTGCTAGTGATATTGAATTCCAGCACCTCTTTAAATAGTGGAATGAACTTGATGTTCTTTTACTGGATATGCTACACCACAGAAATAGGAACAAAAACCCAGAAGATCAATCTGACTTGCCTTACAAACTGAAGAACAATATAAAGAGTGTTCTCCAGTTAATTCTGAACAGAGGCACTGCTAAAAGCACAGTGTGATTAACCTCTAGCTGTCATTTTCCAGTGTAAGGAATGAGCACCTCATCCTTTCCCAGAGCTCTTCCCCTGACAATGCATCTGTGCACACAGGAGGGCTGTGGAGCAGCAGAGGAGCCTCTGTGCCCACCTGAGATGGGCAGCAGCCACGGGGACATTCCCAGAGAACACAAAGGCTGGAGAGAAGCCAGGACACTTGCCAAAGCTGGGTTAGCAGAGCTGGTGCAGCAAACACCACTTTGGACAGGAGATTTCCATCCCATACACAAACTGCCCTTTCATCTTTTGAGTGTGTGTCTCCCAGAGCACTCCCATTAGGATCAGCAGGTGCTTTGTAGGAGTTGTCCCCATCACCTCCCTTTGGTTTGCATCAGTGGCCCAAGGGGACATGCACAGGGTCCCTTTCTGAGGAAACTGGACTGCAAGATGCCCTCCCAGACAATGTGGAATGCACTGCAAGAGGCTTCCAGCCACCACACCCCATGGACTCCAAAGCCCCCAGACAGACCAGCCCCAAACAGTGTGGATGGCAGATCCTCTGGGGGAAGTGCTGTGCAGTGTTAGATCCACTCCCCTCCATCTGCATGACCTGGCACAGCAGACACGGCTTTTTACACTTTATCCCAAGTTCAGATACGAGTAAGTTGTAAACATGTAGAGAGAAGTTTGCACAGAGTGTATCAACATTAATAAAAACAGATATTGATACACCTCCAGTAAATCTCCATCTGGCTCATGGGTGAGGCTAAGCAATCATAATTTCCTTTAGTAACACCATTAGCATAAGAGATAACACACAGAGAAAAGCTATTCTGGGGAAAAATAAGAAAATTATTCTGCTACTATATGGAGAAAAGATCACAGCACAAATACAGAGTCCACGCAGTACAAAGTTTATGACACCATGGCTCAGCACCATCCAAATAATTTCATCCTTCCTTTAAAATTAGATGACAGCTTCATACCAACACACCTGATATATTCTGATATACAGTACAAGATCTATGACACTTACACACATAGGTCAACATTCAAAAAAAAACAAACCTGGCAATTACAGCAGAATATAGCCAGGCTCACAAATCCACCGTGTCCGTCAGCGAGGTGAAATGAAAAATGGCTCTTACGCAAATCTCTGTAAACATTCACTGCCTCTTTCAGATAATCAAACACCCATTTCAGTCAGGGAAATTGGAAAGTGATAAATTCCCCATGTGCTTTGTGTGTGTGTGTAACAACAAATAAGCAGCACGTGCCCCAGTGGCTGGTATTTCACGAGTCATTGAGCTTGTCACCAGGTGATGTCTGTCATCAGCCACAGGTGAGCCACGGGCACAGCCAGGGGCTGAGATCTGAGCTGATCTGAGATCTGAGCGAAGGGAAGAACCAAAAACACCTCCCAGATCTCAGCCAGATCTCAGCCACCAAGGGCTGACCAAGAACGGGGCTTTCTCACAGCTCCTGCTGAGCCTCCACACAGGTGCAAGTGACCCCAGAGGGAGTTTGAAAGCCGTCAGGAAACCCCTGAGTAAGGAGCTTAGAGCATCTTTACTACTTTAAAGTCAATTTCCAACAATGAGAAATTGTCATTGGTTTTGGTGCATGGAACAGAGTCAAAAGAATATTGGAAGATGTTTCCCGCGTGATGTGAAAAACTGGGTTTAAATCCCATCCATTAGAGGGCAAAACAAACCATTTAGCTAATTCCACTGTGAAATTTAAAATTCATGGTAAAGAAATATATTAAAGGCTTTTTCACAATCACAAGAAGATGAAATATAGCTGAAACATGCATGTAAAATGTGTACATTTTCCCTATAGAGATAATAAATAAGCTAAATAGCTATTTTCTTCCTAATTATTTGCATAATATGATAGGATAATGTATGCAACTAAACTCAAATTAATCCTGAAGATTTTTGCATGTGAGCCATTTCTGAGTAGAGTCATATTGAATTCAACCATAAAATCAACACCAGTTTATTCTATAAAATACAGCACAGCATGATAAATGCAGAATTATTTTTACTGCCTGTTAATCCACATATATTGGAAATGTCAAGCTTAGTGGGGCACTGGTGCTGTGGGTATTGTGTGAAGTGTAAGGATGATGGGGGCTGGAGAGCTAAAAGGGGTTTTCTTGTACCAGCATCTCCTATCTTAGTGAAGATAAAGTTCTCTCTACTGTGACCTGTGCATTTTGTTCCAGATGCATCAAATGCTTCCTCCTTCATCTTTTACTGAACAGCCTGATGCCCACCTCACCTGCCAGCAGAGCAGAGACAGCCTGGGATGTGAGTGCAGTGTCCATGAAACAGGATCACTTCCTGATCAACCACGGCTCATCCAGCACAGGGCTGGGCCAGAAACTCCCCCGGGAGGCTCCTCTCTCCTCCAGGAGCCAGCCCTGCTCTCAAAGGAAGTTTTCAGCCTGTTACAACGTGAGCCTCAGTGGTAACTGCAATCTGGGTAAGCAGTGCTCACCCCTGGATGCACAGCCCTAAGGAGGCACAGGGTATGGACAGCCAGGAGGGCAGCTCCTCCCAGCTTTGCTGCTTTTTAAAGCTATTCCTGCAGTGCATGAGCTGAGTGATAAAGTTAAATGTGCAAAGACACTTCAAGCTCCACCAGCAACCCTGATATTTATAGTCAGCCCTTAGTAAGCACAAATGACTCTGACTTCAACTTTGACGCCACCTCTTTATCAGCTTAAATATTTGAGGATACTCAGACTGGAGAGTTTCTATTAACTTAATACAAACCTCAAACAAACGTGCCTCAATTATCACCACCTGCTCATTGACAAGAGCCTAATTCCTCCTCCCCCACGTGTGAGACTTCAGACCTTTTAATGTCTGAACATTGACAATGTGACAGTTTTAAACTTACATCATAGAACACTGACACAGGGAATGTGCCAATCTTAAGATGACTGCCAGGAAAACATAAACTGTTTGACATTTAATAAGCTTGTGTTTTCATAGAAATACAATGTGTTCTAGATGGTTTGTTTCCATGAAAACACATGGTTAGAAACAAAATGAAAAATAGTTTTCTCAGCACTAAGCGCCAAAAATTAAATTAAAAAATCATCTGACAAAAATGCACTAAAAATCAAATACCTTGGATTTGCATTTACAATAAATAACCAATTAAGTGTTAAATAGAACAGCTCATGGAATGATTGTTACTTCTTTTAAAACAAGGATTAAAGATACTGTTTTGAAATTCATTTTAAAGTACCAAGAGTGCTGCATTTGATAACACAAAGTAAAGAGAACTAACACAGAGAGGGCAGTTTGGGAGAACTCTATTACCCCAACTTTACTGGCAAATATCCTGATAAGATCCTGGTTTCTTTCCTTATCAGAATTAATACTTTTATAATAGAGTAAAAAACAACTAAATATAGTCTGCTGTACCACTGTGAGAATAAAGGAGATGCTACAGCACTTGACAGTGAACAAAGTGGCTCTGAAGTGGCTCTGCTGGCTCTAAAGCCAAGGGCAGCTTTTCTACTGATTCCAAAAGATGCACAACTTTCCCCTTTTTTTAAATGTCATTGCACCTGCCTTTGATCGTGTCTTTGAGGGGAAAAGTTTTGTGAGGAAAATGAAGAGTGCAACAGTTAAAGAAGTGAGGGCTTCTAGTAAAAAGAAGAAGGTTGTTTTTATGAATATGATATGTTCAGAGCACAGACAGTGTCACATTTCAGTTGGTAGCTGCTGGAGCACAGAGATTCTTGGACTAACCTAGAAATGCTCTTTTGAAAGAGGCTAAGAACTCATATTCTAATTTTATAATCTGGGCAGGCTTATCTTGATGCATGGAAGTAGAGGTGTGATGTGTTACAATTTCACTGGAGGCAAGCAGAAATTTCAGAGATTTAATGGATCAAATATGAAAACTGCCACCATTCAGCTCCTGTGGTCTTTCCTTTAAACACAGTTTGACCTCCCACTTCAGCTGAAGCTCCTCTTTCTCTTCCTACCTCCTGAATAGACCTTTTGGTTGATAAAATGAGCACTACCAAGGCAGATTTGGAGAGAAGCATCATGAAGGCTGCTATGGCAGTGCCATGAAGCCAATTGGAACAGGCAGGCCAAATCTGACACAACAGAAAAAATAGGATTTACTGGACAGCCTATACCCACAACAGATCTGCAGAGTCTTTTCTGCTTATGCAGAACATATGGTAAAAGATCCTGTATCACACTGAAACACTCAGCTTTGTGATTTCAGGATCTTGAGAAAAGGAAATTAGCAGTTACATGTAAACCTTCCTAGAACACACCATCACTTGCTAGGCTGGACCCCGAGTTCAACTGCTGATTCAATCCAGAGTGAGGAAAGAGTTTATTTATAAAGCAGGAGCTGGGTTCCCACCTGCAATGCTGTCATACAACCTCCCCTCCAATACCACTGAAAAGCAGCAAATGAGCCCACAGTAAAGGGAATTTCTTTTGTAAACAAGAGTTGCCAGCTATTGGTTTCACAAAGAATAATAATAACTTCCCAAATTACTTGTTCTCAAGTTAAGGTTCTCCATCTCTCTCTTTTAAAAGGTTCCCTCTTAGAACTGGGATTTTTTGCTGTCAACATCGTTGGCTTCTCAAAGACAAAATGTTCCAGAGAAATTTACATTTCTGCTTCTAAAGACAGGATTTCGTGCTAAAATGTACTCTCAAAACAGCTGACAGTGAGGTGGTGAAGTCCCGTTGACAGGACGTGGAAATTTAAGGTTGAAGTACCTGAACTGCCTCATTTCTAGGTCAGCTCTTAAAGTCATGCCACCACCATCCCACATGAAGGACAACTCACCCTGCTCTGAGTTAACAAGGGCTTTTCTTACCTCCCCTCTGAAAACTGCAGGAAAAAATTGAGACTTTCAGTGAAATATGTTTTGAAATAGCTAAAGCTCAGTTTAACAGGGAAATTACTTTCAGCCAGCCTTTAGTACCCTCAAACAGCATGTAAAACCACCTTTTTGAATGACCTCTTTACTTCCACCTTTACTGCAAGGACCACAGCTCTGGACTAAGCCACCAATATAGGCCGGGAAAAGGAAAAAAGAGTCAGAGCAAAAGAAGTGTGAAGACTTTAAACAGGAAACTTGCCTTATCTGTAAAGCTGCCTTTACAGCCAGCAAGTATCACCCCTCCATATCAGTTAGGTAACATAACAAAGATAACGAAACAGCTCTTCAGACAAACACTGATGAGAAGGATGGTTATCAACTGATGGCTTTATCTAAGAGGAAATCACTAAATGCCTTTGGTCACGTAGTGGCTTTCTGAAACCAGAGGTTTCCCTACTTCTGTTGTACAGAGATTAAATAAAGGCTTGTTTGAATTTCCAAAAAACTGCAAGAACACCACCACTCTTGTGAACTGGCTTTTGAAGTTGGTGGTAAACACCTCAAAAAAAAAAAAAAAGAAAAGAAAAAAAAGAGAGAGGAAATTGCTTTGCTTTGAGGGTGTGCCTAGCCTTGTACAGCAAGTGACAGTGCTGCACCTCACAACTGATAGTTGGTGCTCACTTTAAACAAAAACCTCTCATACACACAGGGGAAGCTAAGCCAGATAGCAAAAATGCCTCACAAGTCTTAGTTTTTCCAGCCAAACCATCACCCTCTTGGTCAAGGCTTCCTATTTAATTCACTTCTGATGTTTTTTACAATAACTCGTTGAAGGTTCAGTTCTAGTTCAATTTGAGAATCTAACCATTAATGGCAGTAAGGTTAAGAAAGGAAACTTCCCAAAGTCCCAAATGCAATCCCTTAAAATGGTAACTTCTATTTAGGTGAGATCTACTCCTTTGATCAAGTGAACTGTGAATCCAAACCCAGACAAAAAAGTAATTTAAGGCAAGGTGACTGCAGTGGGGTTAAAGACCAAATCAAAGTTCTACTACCCTGTGTTTTAAAAGCAAGAGATAAAATAGCAATAGATATTTACACTCGATTCAAAGGTATCCACACTGCAGGATGTAATTTTGTTACTGACATAGTCTCTTTCTCTCCTCCCCTGCAGAAAACATCTTTAGAAAAAGGGTTATTTCAATACTGTGATGCTCATTTCAACGTGCACTAATCAGCACATCAGTATATGCCAAAGCACACATATTTTAACTATTCCTTGGTAGTGAATGTACAGGTAATTGAAAGTAATTTTGGCATTACAGAAAAATGTGTCATTTTGTCTTATTGTGAATGCAATGTATTTTTTCCCATATTTTCAACTGGAACACAACTACTGAGGCACAAGAGAACATTTAACTATTCCATTATACCAAACCAACACCAGGCACCATTTCTCCTGACTCTTTCAGTTTAATGAAGAATTTTGCAGAAGGACTTTGTGTGTGGGCAGAGTTTGGGTAAGTAGATGACCATCTTCCCAACCCTTGTGCAAATTACAAAAGCAGCTGACATTTAAGAACTCAAACTCAAAGCAAAGTATCTGTCACTATGGTTTGATCCATGTAAACCTCAAAAATCACCCATACTCCCAACTGGAATTCATATCTGGCCAGATTTCTGAAATGCTGTCTGCACCGTTCTCCCTCCTTGCTCTCCCACTCCCCCCAGTTAAGCAATATACACAAAGACGTTGCATTTTGGCAAATAGCTCAAAACTATTCAAGTGTATTGAAAATAAAAGGAAAAAAATAAATAGTTGAATTTTAAGGAGTCTGTATCCCAAATTCCCTCAGGATTCTATTTGATTTTGGGTTGATCCATTTCTGTTCCTTTTCAGCTGCAAATTTTAGCTTTTTAAACTGATCCACATTGCCCTTTGAAACTTTCTGTCCTTTGTACTTCATCGTGTTAGGAGACTTTTAGGGGAGAAAAACCTGACCAGCAAAACAATATTTAAATTAGGAACTTTACAAATATCATCATCATTTGGTCATAACATTAAGAACAAGCTCCTCGTTAGGAGCTGAAGTGATTACCTGATCTGCCATAAGGAGCTGTCTTAGTTACTGCCTGCATCAGACTGTGCTCCCAGCTGGGTCAACATTTAAATAATTCCAGGTTGATGTGCTTAGAGAAAGGCTGCAAAACTTCCAATATTTTCACAGTCCTTATTAAGCTCAGCTATCAACATACATTAAAGAGCCCTTTTCAGGTTCAAGAGTTGTGTCAGGATGGCAAGTGCTCAAGTCTAGCAATGCGCTGTCAAATAAATGAGTCTATTAGGAATGATGGAATCAGTCCCTGGTTTCAAAATTCAGATAATAAAATGTGCTTTTTTTGGTTCAGACACCAACCTTGGAGAAGTCCCTAGGACTGAGCTCGCTTTAGAATCATTAGAATTCAGCCTCACTACAAAAAAATGCAGCATTGTGTTATAAACAATGTCATGAAGTGAAATGAATGTAAGCAGAAAACTCCACAGAGAATTCTCAAAGCGTGAAAAAAGGTAGCAGCAATACATCCATAGAAAAAAAAAATCCACTTGGACTTTTGTTGTTTGAACAAATGGTATGAAGATCATGCTT
Source organism: Argya squamiceps (assembly GCA_037834095.1). Taxonomy (NCBI): domain Eukaryota; kingdom Metazoa; phylum Chordata; class Aves; order Passeriformes; family Leiothrichidae; genus Argya; species Argya squamiceps. The sequence goes on from JBBMKD010000022.1 coordinate 16,267,896, forward strand.
TAACCCTAATTTAATCCCATCACTTTCCTGTATTTAGTGGCAATCCATTCACGAAGATTCACCTTTCTATAAAGATTGAGGTGGCTTCAAGGAACTGTTCAAATCAAACCAAATGAGTCTTGCACAAGTCTTGTTTAGAAAGTACAATTATTTCTTAGGGAGCTATTGCAAAGGATGCAGTCAAAAGTATTTCCCTCTAAGCATAGTTAGGGCTGGCTAGACTTAGACTATTCAGAGCCAAAATATGCAACCCATATATTAAAGAAGAAAGTCATGAGCAGTAACATTTCCTATTTGCTTTCACATTGTTTGCATTGAAAAAGATGCGGAATACAAAAGTAGATTTGGAGAAGTCTCATCTGTCAGTTTTCTGGTGCCCAAGACACTCAAAAACTGGGAAAAAAAATTAACTTAATGACTGTGCAAAGAACAACTCCTGCTCTCAGAGTTGGATTAAAGTCTTAGAATGTGAAGAACATCAGATCTTTTAAAGCTTAGATTCAGCCTCTTCTCTTCTGTAACCAATGAACACACCAAAATTGTGGACAGCTGTTCTTACCAAGCTGGAAACATTAACTTCATATAACAGCTGCAAGAGTTCTAAAGATGAGATTTTAAAAACAATTAAAGAATAGGCAATGCTAAGAGGGCTGCTGGGAGCTCCTCTGAGCCGACAGGATTTGCTGAAGCAGCTGCAAGAGGATTCAGAGCACTCCCACACTTTCCCTGTCAGAGCACATTGCACCACAGGAGGTGTCCATGGCTTCATTCACTATTTCCTACCCCAGATGAACAGCCTTAGCAATTAATAGACAGAAACAAGAAGGCTACAAAACATGCAAGAGCAACTTCTATGAAATGATAAAGCAAGACTTGGGTGTAAGAGAACACTACAGACATTCCCAATGTATTTACTGCCTGTATCCACAAACAGTTCAAATTTATTTTTGAGTCACGTCCTCAATCTTTTAACATCCATCAACCCCACTAACAGAATTTACATCTCTGATGTCAGAAACCCCTTAATGCTCTCCTAACATTTCATCATTCCTTAAAACATGGGCCTCCAAATATTTTTAAACATTAACGAGAATGTCTCTGCCCATCTTGTCTGCTTCCCCAGGAGTGACCAGAAAAAGAAATGAAGTGTGAGCAGAACTGGAATATATTGATTTGCAATTTGGAAGTATCTGATCTATAATCCAACAAACACAGACACATAAATTTTCATACTGGATTACTAACTAACACTTTGCAAATACTTATCAGTCTTCATTTGTTAAAAATACTTTTCAACTCATTTGCAGTTATTCCCTTGCTCTGGTTTCCATGCTACTTCATTATTAAAGGCACCAAAACCCCACCAGAAAGCTCACAGTAAAGTAAGCCCATAAATAATGGTTACAGCCAAAACCCCCAAATGACAGAAGGTGCTCCACATACTCAGAACAGAACCAGAGAAGAGACCTGATATTATCTTCAAGTGCAGCTAATAGACAGAGTTCCCCATGGGACTTGCAGGGCAGTGCATTTAATTGCCTGTTCTATCAGCCTTAGAGAAAATGAAATGCTCCTTCCAAGTGTGCCAAAGGCTTGGGGCCCAGGCACATGCCAAGCTTTCGGGCAGCTAAGAGAAGATTAGAGGCAACAGGTTTGTCTCAGCTCTGACCTGCTAATTCTGTGAGGACACAAAACATACATAAATCAAAATTATTTTGATACTTTACCCATGGCTGTTTCCACATGGGTAAAGGGGGTGATCTCACTCACAGATGTTGGAATTTTTGCAGAAAAAGTATTTCACTCATACAGACCAGCCAGGGAGAACCAGATCATCCACAGATTTCACCTACAGCCATGTCATGGATGTCACACACCCTTACCCATTGCCATCCTGTGTACTCTTCCTCCCAAGCCAGTCAGAAACACTTTCTGACTTTAAAAATATTCCCTCCTCCCCTCATTTTTTGACAATGCCTTCATCTTTGCCCCTGTACTCAATATCTGGCCACACAAAATGAAGGCAACAAACAAGTCACTGATACAGTGTTCTGTGTGGCAACCAAACCAAACTTCCCACAGGGATGGCCTCAAAGGGGAATTAAAGGCACAAAGGTGAGCGGCTGATGAAGAGGCTTCCTTTGGCTCACAGCAGGGAAGTTAAAAAGAAAAAAAAAAAGAAAAAAGAGAAAAAGGAAAAGAAAAAAAGAAGTGTAGCAGTAGTTCAGTAAAAGTTTTGAGCCAGAGAACAGCCCTAGATAGCTGTCTTCAGATTCTTCATCAGGGCAAACAGTGCTTCAAGGACAAGCAGGAAAGTAGCAGCTATTTGAGGCAACTTCATTATAAAATCATTTTTAATAAGCAATCTGAACAAAGAGAGGGAATGCTCTTGCAGAGAAGCCCCCAAGGGATCTTAAGGCTGCCCAGTAAAGTTATTAGGAGGTTACACACAGGGGACCAAACAGCTATTTTATTGGCCTCAGGGGACAGGGTTTAGTTTTCACCTGTTCTCTTTAGGCCTTGGTGCTAACAGCAGATCCTGTTAACCATCAGTTTCCTGAAGGCTCCTGTTTTGTCAGGGAAAAGTATCCTTTACTTTAGTCTGCACATGAAACACATGAGGTGAAGTCGACAGTACAACACACAGTAGAAAAGTAATTATAAATCAAATCAGAAAAAAAAAATCACAGTGACTTTCCCTTTAATGCAATTAAACAAAATAACATGCAAACATTGACAAATCTTCAGCAGTGGCAGGAAATACAATGTGGAAAGTAACATCAGAGAAGAAGAGAAATCTGGGTCTTGGGTTCCATTAAGTTGCAAACATTAATCTATGCTTGTAGGACTTTGGTGAAAACCAGTTCTAGAGTAGCTGGATGTCTGAGAAGCTGAAGAGCTGCCTTCTGCCCCAAATCTGCCTCTTCATTTTTAACAAGCACTGTTAAAGTGCTCTTCTTAGCAACTGCTTAGAGTCACAGACAGGAAGGAATGTGGATCTGTGGATCCATTCCATGATGCAGGAGTGGATCTCTGCCCAGGACGGAGTTAAGAGCCTGCCTTTGGCTCCATGAGTGAGACTCTGCCTTTTCCTGGCTCCCTGTGCTGCAGCAGCAATGCAGGCACAGCACTCCACGGCCCAGGCAAAGGCTCAGGGGCTCGTCAGGACCATGGGCAGCTGTGGGGACACCCAAACTCTGTCACTGCAGCTCCTGTCACACAGTGGGCAGTGGCAGTCCAGGTGACCTCCCTGTGGCACAGCCAACCCTTCCCACCTGCAGTGTAAGCTTCCAACACGAATTGCCCCCTTAGCCCAGAGTTCCCGTGTGACATCAAAGATACACCCTGAGAGCAGCACCTTCAGCCAGGGGAGTGCAGGAACAGCCCCAGAGCCTCATGTGGGAGTGAGGAGAGGGGCTGGGATGTCAGAGAGAAGGGATGGGTTTACTTTCACCCTTTGCCAACGGAGTTGCCAGTTCCTCATACAAATGTTTTTATTTAGTGCTAAAAATTAAAAGCACACAGTTTCCACTTAATTTTCCAGCAGGAGCTCATGTCATTAAAATCAGCACCTAGCTTTGGAAACATTTCTTATCAGCCAGAAATTAACTGAAAGGATAATTTCAGTTTAAGTAAGGAACAGTTCACCCAGAATTAAGGAATTCATACAGAGGTGCTTACTGACATAATTGTTTAAGAAAAATTACTCTAATTTAAATATCTTGATAAATCACTAGAAGAAACAAGCTCTTCCTCTCCAAATGGTGACAATTTAACCTAAATGAACGAAGCAGTTGTCACTTCTGGCCTCAGCTCAGAAAAGCCCTGATCCACACTGTGGTGACAGTGAACTGGAGGTGCAGCACCTGTAGAAAGCTGAACCCAGTGAGCAGCCCCTAGCTCAAAGCAGCACCAAGTTAATCCAGACCTCTGCTCTGGCAAGTGTGTGTCACTCAGAGCCAGGGCTCCTGGCTCGTTTCTGCTGTGGAACAACATTCCAAAGGAGCTCTGGACAGAAAACTGTGAGCAAGGCTTGTAAAATCTATGCATTTTTTACCATCTTACAAGTGCCAGGTAAGCAAATGACTGACTGTATCTGGCCACCAGTGCAGATATGAACTCCAGCTATGCAACCAAACTCTTTCAAAGCTTCTGACTGTGGCTCTTCACAACTCAAAGAGTGAGAGAAAGAAGGTTCCATCACATCCTGGATTCAGTACAATTCTGGCCTTGGGTGCATCTGCAGGAAACCCTTACTTTGAGAGGCAGTCAAGTTCAAACTCATTTAAGAAAGTCAGTGCCCAAGATAAAACAGGGATCTGAAGAAAAAGAAGGTGATTGATTTATGTGATAGCTCTGAGTCACAAGTGGTCTGGTAGAGGCCATGAAACTAATTACATGAAGTGTGGCAAGGTTTAGGTTTCAAATGCCTGAAACAAAATACTCCACACTTAAGGACAGCCCAAAGCCCAGTTGGTCAGTATTAAATGGCAGGTCCTTTGCAGCCTTCTGCTTCCCAGAATTTCAGATTTTTATCATCACTGATACACTGATGCCCTTCTGAATTTGCCAAAAGGGTAATATTGTGCAAAGTTACAATTCACTTGGAGTATTTTTCTATTCAGAGCATGAGACATGGCAGGAAGAGGGTTGCTTTACAAATATTACTGCCAGTCAAATGATCAGAAAAGAATCTAAATGTCAGTCATGTCTTTCTTGAGTCAAGAAAGAACTGAAAGACCAGGAGTCCCACTTTGTATGGAAGATGAGACAGGACTTGTCCTCCACCATCTGACAGACTACAGCTTATCCAAAGTGATGGTTAACCTGACAAATAGCCATGTGAGCTCCAGAGAATAATTCTACAAACAGACAGAAGGCATGAGTTTTTTCTTCAAAAGCCTGTTTAATCTTAAACTTGAACTGAGCAAAGAAGGGCATTTTGGGGTGGATAACATTTATTCCCTCAGTGCTCCTTGGATGACTACTGCACTCCCTGTTAAAAGTGGCAGGTTTTGCAACATTTGAACTGTGATAAAGAGAAAATGTGGAGAAGCACCAATGAAGTAGAATACTTGGATAAAATTAATTGCCTCAAAAAGGACAAGAATCTCTCAGGTTTTAGACAGTTAAATTATGAAAGACCTGCATTTCTTCAGCACTACTATCTTGCATGTGTACAAATATTAAACTATTGTTACATTCAGAACCACCTGAGCAGCTGCCCACAGGAGTTCAGTTTGAGCTGACAGGACACTTTTGTCACAGACTAATGTCAAGCAGGGGATAAAATGTACCCAGACCCTCAAACAATAAACCCAGGAAAAATTAAGTACTGCAGACAGACCCCCACCAATTTCAAAACCTACACAGTTAAAACAGCTGTTAGGGTGAAGTCTGAAAAGGATTCATCTGATGTTTGAAATGCATCACGTATCAAACTTTCTGGCATTATGTTAAATTTTTTTTTCTCCACTAATTTCTTTCCTCTTTTCCACTCATTTTCTCCACTCCATTTCTTTCTCCCTAATTAAATCAAAGGTCATTAGAAATAAGTGGTAGTTTACAGTCAATCAACACTTTCATATGCCACACATTGTAAATTTAGAATAAGACAATTTCATACATTTTTCTAAAAATCAGAGCAGGCAATGTGTATACACCACACAAAGTGTCTGCAAGAGTGCTTTTTAAAATTTCTTTGCAGAAATCTTACTCTATGTGACTTCATTTGGATAAATTATTTATACTGATACAAAGTGATAGGCAAATTCTAGATCATATCTTGGTGCACAAACTCTTTCTCTGTCATTTGTAGCTGTTAACAACGTGGACCTTGTAATTCTTCTCTTTAGGTGTCTTATTTAGGTGTTTTAAATGATTTTTCCTAACTCGTTCCAAAATGGTGAATTTTATTGGCTACTTTTTCTACTCAATTAAAAAACCTAATTCAAGGCAACAAGGGGAAAAAAAGCTTCTTGTGTGTGATGCTGAAATGACCAAGATGCACAATTTACATCCATTGCTACTCTATGAGAATTTGTCATTACAGGAATGAATTCTAAAACAACTTCAACCAAAACAGAATGAAACCTCATACATATTTGCTAGCAAACGTAGCTTACATTTTCATCATGCCAATTACAGCCTATTGCTCCTTCTATTTTAATCCCTTCTAATGGGCAAGCTTATCTTCCCATTATTCAGGCAACTTTTCTGTTCATGCTTCAGCAATTGCATGACAACTGATTAACAAATCAGGGAGCTACTCCTTGACAGTTCTCTTAGAAAAGCACAGAGTTCTCAACATGAAAGACACTGGAACCCTAATTTCTGTTTGAACTAGATGAAAGGCCTTGTATGGTGAGCAGTACTAATCATCTCTCACAGTTGAGAAAAACATCTTTTTTTCATCACAGGCCTGAAACAGCTTCAGCTGAGATACAGGGTGACAACACTGCAGCAGTGGCTGCGGAGCCTGCTCCCTGTGCTCTTTAGGTCTGTGGTCACTGCTCCATCTTCCCTACAGAATTCCCAGCACTGGGCTGTGGCTCTGTGGGTCATTCATGGCACTGCTGTACAACCCCAGGGTGGTTCTGGCTGGTTCCCAGGGGGGTGTTACAACCACCAGGCACCTCTGCACAAGAAAACCCAGGAGTGAGCTGGCACAAACACCCACCAGCTGCTCAGCACCCCTAGAGAGGGCTGCCCCATGGCAGGGCTGACCCCTGGGCAGGGCTGTGCCAGGAACTGGACACTGCCTGGCCTGTGGACACATGGAGCACTCCAGTGTCCTGTGCTGTCAGTCCCAGTCAGCACCAGCTCAAATATTCACCAAAAATACCAGGGTCACATTCTGCCTGCCTTGTAGCTCTCACTAAGTTCAACAAAACCATCATTCAGCCCAAGAGGGTCTAGCCCTCAGAATGCAGTAAGCAGCAAAAGCCCACCTGAGCAAAGGAGAACCATCATGCTCTAAAAGTTTGAGATATTTAAAATTTGTCTCAAAACTCACACTAATCAGCTTCTCATTTGAAATTCTCAAATCTGCTTTTTAATTCTACACAGTGAAAACTCATCATCTCAAGTCAGATTTTTCACTCTGTGAGTATTATAAAACCAGGAATGAAATAAGAATGAAAGTCATGTAAGACACTTTACAACACCCTAGAAGCTGTGGTGTAAATACTTCAAAATGCATAAAAATGCATATATATTTGTAAATTTTGAGCAGCCTAGCACCTGTTTTGTAAGAGGGCTTTCATGAGAATAATAGCCTCAGCTTGAGCCTACTCCTCTTTCAGATCCTGGGCAAGTACAATTCTTGCACTACCAGGTTTCCAAACCTCCACAGTATCTGAAGAATCTCAACATACTCCTTTCAGCTACAAATCCCAGTATTTTCTCAAAATTGTGCTTCGAGCTCCCTGCAGGGTAGATAAGAGTTGATCCCCAGAAATGATGTCTTTGAAGAGGATTTGGAATAAATGTATATGTAAGGAAATGCACAGATCCACAGCCATTTCCAAGGTCACCACTTATGGGGGCTGCTTGCTTATGTGGTTGAGAACAAAACAAGAACCTCCACTTTTTCATTGAGTTCCTTAAACACAAGCAGAGAATGATATATCTTACAGATCAGTGCACAGGAATGAATAGAAGGTGTACAATTAAATTATTTTGATTTGAATCATACTGCATACATAACAGACATAAAAATAACCATTCTCCTCACCTGTATTTTCTGGGTATGTTGCCAGCTGTAAGGTAGATACAGTGCAATAAGGAATTCTGCCTTTCCTCACAACTTACTTTTCCTGCCCTCTGACTTAACAGACACATGAGTGCCACATATACACACACACATTGTACATTCCAACAACACTTTGGCAAGGACTGGAACCCCTAAGGCAGAAAAAACACCAGAATTTTTTAAATGGAGCTTTCTCAGGCCAGACTAACACCAATTAGTCTGAGCACCACAGCACGGCCTAACAGGAATTCCATTTGTGAGAGAAGACCAAATCAAAAGATATTACTTACATGTATGAGTCTTCTTTGTTACAGAAATACCTGTAGGGAAGAAACGACACCAGTGTTAGCAAAGCAACCACTGAGTAAATTCTTTTGACATCTAATTCATCATTAATCTATTTCATCACACACAGAGCAGCCACTCTAAAAGAGGAATGAGAATTGCCATGATTTGTACGTTAGAGGTGGAAGGATTTCCCCCTTCTGTGTGAAGATTTTGATGGTATATTCTCTCCTCATCCCTCCCCAGTAAATGTTTCAACATGCAATGCATATCTCCACACTGCTGGTTCAAAACTGGAGCTGATACAAACAGAAGACAGCAGTAATGCTGTGGAAGCCCCCTTTATTTTCCATGGCCACTCTGCTATTACCCAGGGCCCATTAAACCACCCAGACAGAAGGGATTTGAGCAGCACAAGTCATTTGCTGTGTTATTAAGTTCAAGCAGTTCCTTGATGGCAAGCTGTAGCTTATGCTCATTAAAACCAAACAAACAGCTCTCTCAATATGACTATTGCTTGCTGTAATTCCAAGCCAGATGCAAAAATCTCCAAGCTGTTAAAGATAGACTTTCTGAAGTAATAAAGATGTTTTCATGCTAGACAGGCATGTGGCAGCAATCACCAACGATGGTCCAGTGCCAGTGAAATTTGAGAGGCATTTCAAAGAAAGCAACAGAGTGAACAGAATGAGGCAAAATTCATAATACCAAATAAAGATAAAATTAACTCTGTTAAATGTCATTGGAATTCATGCTTGAATACAAACAATATTGTCTCCACTTTGGCAGATAACTGGTGACTTGCTCAGACCCATCAGTATTTAAGCTTCACTCTCCTTGGGGGTAATTTCATGAGACGATGAGAAAGAGGTTACTGGAAGCAGTACAAGTATTTGAAACATTTCATTTGTGATCGAGGCCTGAAATGAAACTTTGGAATTGGGATTGTCTGGCTTAATATTCATGAAAGAGAGAGAGAGACCTGAATCTCCTTTGCTACCCTCCAACTCCTTCAACCATCTCTTCCAAAACAAATTACTGTGGAAGGAAATAGACTTTTATTTCAGGCTTCTTGGTTGTGGGGCAGTAAATTACAATAACTCAGAAAAATGTAGACACCTTTTTTGCAAATACAGAGCTAACTTCCAAAGCAAACAGTTTTCAAATTATTTGTCGTTTTGATAGGTACATAAAACCCTAGTGCCAATCCCAAATATTGAGCTATTAAGTTTGACATAACTGTCATGAGGACTTTTTTTTAAAAGGCACTTATGTTGCTATTGGCATTTTGGTTTTGAACTACCAAGCTCTACAAGTGTGAGCACTGGGGCCTTTGTTTTCCCTGAAAAGAAAAGCTAAGAGGCTTCAGGCTTTGAGAAGTGAAGTTCTGAGTGGTTCCTTTGGATACTTTTGTAAATGTGAGACAATGGTAAGCAATTTACAGAAATCAGAATACCAGAACTTGATTACGTATGTGCATTAACTTAAACTGAAACCAAACATGCGTGTGCCTCACACAAGGAATTAGGGTTATAGCCACAGACTGTAGAGCAAAGGTAAGCAATAAAAACAAAACAAACCCCCAAGAATAACAGCAATAAACCCCTTTAGATAAAAGTATCTACTACAGGGGGCAAATTCATCCTTGAAATTCATGGTTTGTAAGAGCAAAACTTCTCAGGTTTTCATTCCAGCCCAACCATGACTGGCTGGCTCAGACAGGGGACAGGACAGGACAGGACAGGAGGGTGACAAGGAGGTGAGCATTGTCCTAGGAACAACAGCTTAGGGCAAGAGGAGGGCCCAAGGGAGAAGGAGCAGAGAGATCTCAAGCACCTACATCAAAAAGCATTAATGGTGTTGATGCAGTTTTTGGTATGAATGCAAATCCCTCTCTCTCAGTTTTTCCAAGGCTCTGCCTCACCCCTTAAACTGGAAATTACAGCTGCTCTTGGTCCTTTGGCTCCTCCACCAAGGAAGAGCATTTTTGGTGCTGTTTGACTTCTTGAGTGACCCCTGAGCAGCAGGTACAGCTCCTGACAGCATCCTCATCTTCCCAAACTGCCCCAACATCCCCTTGGCAGACACTCCTCCCCTGCCCTTGCCTGATTCCTATGATTTTAAGGATGTTTTACAGAATGGAAATGCAGAGGAAAAGGTCTTAAATCTGAACACCATTTGCAAAACTTCCTCTCCCAACACCAGTGCTAATAAATGGATACAGCAGTGCTCTTTCAGCATTATGGGAGCCATATGTGTACTTTTCTCAGAAAATAATGCTTTCTGTAAAATCACTTTGAACAGAAAGTGCTTATGCTGTCACTTCTGATTACTCACAGCCTCTTCACAATGGGATTTGCCACAGCACAAAACAGACTTAGCTGTATTCGCTGACTGAGGGCCCACTTTCCCTGATACATGAAACACTGCACTGATGGAAATATTGGTACTTAGATTTTTCTACCTTTTTTTTTTTTAATGTGAGATGTGTCGTGGGTTTTTCCAAATCAGATGTTTCCATAATAATTACCGATTATCATCTGCTAAAACCTTTTAGCTGGTTTATGCAGATATTTTTAGATAACCTTTTAAAGCAACAGCTTAGAGGTAGATATTTTTGCATCATCTTCATCATTCCACTGGTGGTTGCATTGAAAATAAAGTATTTTGCTTTGAGCTGTGGTTTTAAAGTAGCTGCAATCTGGTAGAACAAGGATAAATGTTGCCAGTGAGTTCAACAGGATTAGCTTTAAATTAACCAGTAATCTTCACCGATGTAAAATAAATTATGAAGTTTTAAGTAGCCTTCCTTCTCACACAGGTAACTCTAAGCAGCTGGAAAAACGGAGCAAAAAAGGTACCAGCCTATCCAAAAAGTCACTTAAATTGGAAACATTATAACTAGTGATTTAAATATAAATATTGAAGTTGCAACACTGCGATCAGGTTTCCTTGCACTGCAGGGAGCCAATGACTGCTCTTCAGAACATTGAAGGTAGGCAATAATAACCTAGAAATGAGTGTATTGTGGGGAAAAAAATCAGTCAGAAAACTACTTAATGTAAGAAGGGGAAGGGAGTGTGGGGGTGTTAGCTCTAGCCAGGTCTGGACAGACAGGGGAGTTACAAGATCTCTGTCTCTCTCTGGGCCAGGGCTACGTCCCACATGTGAATGCCTCTCCTGGGCAGTCAATGCATCAGTTCTCTTGAATCAACAGAGTGTCTTGAGAAACTAATTCTGCAAGTCCAATGTACAGCAGTAATTTTCTTCACAAGATCAGGCACCATTACCAAGGACTGCTCTTGTTTGTAAATATTTCTGGGGCAGGACCATCCGTTTATGTAGATTTCAGTAGACACCATAGAATAAAACCTAAACCCAACACACCACTGGAAGACAGGTTTATTTTTAATAAGTAGAGCAGAAAGAACCTACTGATTCCTTTTAAAATGTTGCTTAATATAAAATCCCATTTTTAAATGAGTTTCATTTCAAAATGTGATAGGCTGGAGAAGGAAGTGACTGCTTGGCAGTATTAGCACTGTCCTACACTGCCAGCATTCCATTCTCACTGAACAACAAATATAAAAAACATAAAGAGAGGAAGAAACAACACTGTAACTTCAGTGTTGCTAATACAGAAAGACTTCCTGACTTAACCAACTAGGCTTCAAAGTAAAGCAAAGGAAATGTCATGAAAATACCACAGTATATCACTGCCATGGTTATCAGTGAGTGAAAGTTTCAGTATTACAGTTATCATAGAATGTATCACTTCTGCAGCGCAATTTGACATTCCTGATCAACACCAAATCTTAAACAAATTAACTTCTTAGACTTTCATCATGGCTGGGCAACGCTCCTTACAACAACAATCGATTTCTTTTTAAATGAAAAGAATTTCTACACCATTCCCTTTCCCCCTCCCACTAACAGTATGTAATTTGCCATGATGGGTGGTATTTACAAAAATAGCTTGCTGGATGCAATGAACTTTGAAAAGAGTATCTACCAACAGAGACAGGATATTCTTTTGCAAGCAGTTAGCCTGACTGACCTTCACTAGCCAACTTCAAATAGAGATAACAATGTCTTCAAGTACAAAAAGAGACTCAGATATTTTATACATCATAAGCTATTTCTCACAGTTGCCCATCCAAATAAAGCAGCATAATGAAACACTGCTTACTCTGTGAACCCAGATCCCTGCTGCTGTTGTACAGTTGTCAGCTTCCCGTATTTCAAGGGGAAAACACACTTTGATGTACAGAAAGATAAGCAAAAAGGCCTTTGTCTGGCAGAATACATTACTCTGCAAAATATCAAAGAAGAATATTCTTGAGTGCAATTTCCTTAAACCTCCAAGAAAAGCCTCCCTCAGAAGTGTGAATGGACAAACAGAGTCATCACGGGCAGAGCTCACGGCAATCTCAGGAGTTGTGCTGATCACCCCTGAGCTTCCCTTTGCTCTGCTCTCTGTGCCCGGCCCAGGTGATCAGACCAACGCTGCTCTGACGGCAGCACAAGCTGCAGATGCTCTGGATATAACATGCTTTGCTCATGAGGGTGTGTGTACCAATTTATGTTTTGGGGTTTTTTAACTTTCTCCCACCCTCCCCTCAAGCCAGTATTAAGCCCCTAGCATGTTTTGGAACTCAGGCATTGCAGGATGCATTGGAAATCCCAGGGGAAAAAAACCCCAAACCCTAAAATTTTAAACTCTAAGCCTCCTGCCTGACATATTGTGTAAAATCAGAAAGAAAACATATTACAAGCTTGGATCCCACTGTGTTTCATCCTGCCACTCCAATTCTTCTTTACTGTCACCACACAAAGCTGGCAATTACAGCAGAAGATTATATGTAACACTGGGGCACTTGCAGAGAAGCCACCAAGGCAGAATAATAGATTTAGGTGTATTCAGAAAGGAGTTCTTTCTCTCAGAAACTTTAATAGTGGTTTCTATTTCAGTCTGTATGGAGCTCTGGCTTGAAGGAACTTTGTGATCCTTGGGGGCTATTGTTTACACTGACCAAAGTGAAATAATACATATATAAATACTGCAAACACAACTTAAGTGCATTTACCAGAGGAAAACCATGTAGCAAAACAACGTCCTTGTCTAGGACAGAAGAGCTGTTAATGATGATCAGCACACACTACTGAAAGTACTCCAAGTAATTTCACTAATTTGTTTCAAAACTAGACTCTACTGCTTACAGTTCACTCAAGAAAAAATTAAAATTAGATTCTAGGGTAGCATGGATCAAGGACAAGAGCCACTAGGCATGTATGAACAAGGAAGCTTTCCAAAATTATGACACCACCCCTCCAAAATACAACCAAACCCAAATGTTTCTTTTTAAAAAAACCCTCGACTCAAAATATGATGACATAAGTTTTTAAACATTCCAGATTTTCCCAGACTTTTTCACATCTTCTATTGAAAAGGAAAGATCTTACCCTGTGAAACAAAGTTTTAGGTTTTTTCAGCAAGTCTAGACCAATCCCATTCTCAAGCCCATAGGTGTAGAAGTGCTTCAACCTTTCTATCCTGATTCACAGCTGTTCCTTGTACCTAAATTCTATCAACAAATTATTCACAGCTATTTTTTAAGGGGTTGCTTTAGTCACATGGTTATATTTATATATTAACTACATTTACTGCTTGAATCATATGGTTATATCTGAATTAGCTACAGAAAATTTTCCAGAAGACTTTTTTTTTACTTTTGACTCAAATACAGATACAAAGTATTTGAAATAAACAGATTTTTAAAAACCAAGGATGTTTTAAAAATATTTTGACATTATTTTACTGAGGTAGATGATTTTTTAGCCCTTGGAATTCAGACTGGCTCCCTACTTCTGAGGGTGACTTCCTGCACCATCTAGGCATTTTATGATTTCATTTTTCAGCAGCTGACAGCCTCCCCTGCCTTTAAAGCGAGAGCAGTACCCATGAAAACATGAATACATATGACTTCTTTCCAAGTTACAGAGTATTCATAAGAAAGAAATCCCCACTCTCCTGAGTTGTCACCTGTATCACTGACAATTTTAACTGACAATATTAAAACAATTCCCTGCTCTTTCTAGACTTTTCCCAAATAAAGAACTCTCATCAGACTCTAAACTGATTTTCTGATACAAAACCTCTCCTAATTGTACAGATGATGAACTTTAACCATTTCTTCCTTCTTGCACAATCTGAGAGTCCCTCTGAGACTTAACATACTTTTGTCCTCACAAATAAGCACTGTCTTACATCAGGAAAAAATAATAAAGAATCTGCATTAATTAGCCATAATGTTCTTACATGACAAAAGTCACCAGAAGATGAAATATCCATCCCACACTTATAGTGTATTTTACACATTAAAAGTCAAAGATCCTTCAGAACTGTCTGTAAGACTGTTTCCAGCAGAAGTGTTTATAGGAAGACCACAACTCAGCTTTGTTTTAATGACTTGTTGCTTGTTACACAACTGAGTGAATCACATGAATTTCACAACAGCCTTGCAGAGAGCGCAGTTCCATGGACAGAATCCAGGCCAACAAACAAAGTTGCACAAACCCAAGCAAGCCCCTCCAGCCCTTGGGATGGACAAACAGGGTGTAAGGAAACCCAACATTTCCTAAAAACAGTCACAGACTTTCTGAGTGTGGTACCTTTGCTCCAGCCTTGCTGGAAGCCCCTGTTTCACAGTTTATCAGTGACAGAAGAGCCTTGGCAGGAGCATGGCAGACACCACTGCAGGCACCACACATTTTCCCCCCTGTGACACTCAAAGAGCAGAGTCCCCTTCAGCTGAAGGCTCTGTCCTATCAGCACATGAATAGGAACAATTTGTTTAACTCCCATTAGATATACGAGCAAGAAGCTCTGCAGTCTCCTGAGGGGAATCAATCATTGAGTCATTTAGGTTGGGAAAGACCTCCAGGATCACAGAGTCCACCCATGGCCGACGCTGCCAGTTTTACCCCTGAGCCTTGTCCCTCAAAGGCAGCCCTCACTGCTGGCCACTCAATTCTCTGACTGCAGCCCTACCTCAGTGTGACCTGGCCAGTGAAAACCTCCCAGCAGTGTGACCATGACACCAGCAGCACCATTCCTGCAAACCCCCTGCGTGCATACATGAGCAGGAGTCAGGCAGCAGCAGCAGGTTTGGCACACATGTGTGTTCATGTGTGTGCTGGAGTCCCCACAGTGCACACCACTGGACACGCAGGGATGGGGCTTTTCTCCTCATTATGAGCCATTAAATTAATTTTGGTCTTCTGTCCCAGACCTCCCCATCAGACACCTCATTCAAGGACACTTTTCAAGTCATTTCAAAGCAACATTTCACTTACACACTGCTCTTATCAAAGCCTTTCAGGCTGCTTTGTTCAAGACTACTGACAACCTCACATTTAAAAGCATGAGGCTGGCCTCCAAGAATTGAGGGTATTTCCATAAAAATCCAGAAAATTATCAAACTACAACTAAAACAGAGGGTGGGGGCTGTCTTCCTGTACGTTACCCCAGGCCAACCGTGCACGAAATCAAAGTGTCCTTCGAGCAGAGCTGACACTGTCAGAACGAGGCCCAGGACCTGCGATGCAGCTGAGATAACAACCACAAGGCTGCAGCAGTCCTGATTGCACCAACCCTCACCTCGAGGCAGTCCCTCCAGATGGGAGATAAAGGAAGCCTCAATGCCCCAGTTCTGTGCCCTCAGGTACCTAGAACTGCCACGTGAACATCTTCACACAGACTGCCAAGGCTCCTTCAGTGTGCAAACAAAACCAAAATGGAACAAAATCAAACGGCTGCAGTCCTTTCCACCTACTATTTGTGCAATATTAATTCATTCGTTAAGAACATTGCAAAGCTCAACACACTGCATTGTGATTTGAAATTATCTGATGGACATCAGGCAAGGGAAAAATGTCCATTATCTGATGGACATTCTTACATCAAGCAAGGCAAAAAAATGGGTTTCTGTTTAGAAGACGCTTCCAGATAAATTGTAGATTATTTTTCTTATTATTCTACCCTACTACATCTTCCAGTAAAATCTGTTGGGTTTAATGTACCCGTTCATCTTCTGTGCTGTCAATGGCCCTTTGGAGACAATCAATGAAATGTTTGACAGAAGAAAACCTGCTCCTGAGTTGTGCATAAGTAGGATATGATCATAAAACTCTGCCAATGCTGGCACAGAAAGCAGTTGGTCAGTAGACAGGGTGCAGGGTGACCTGCTGGTGAGTTACAGCCAAGGGTTTTCTCTCCTTTTGATCTTAGTCAAATGGGTTTTCTTTCTTTAAGTAAAGAAATCATCATGACTGCTGTCAGTTCAAAAATTCAAAAACTCACTACCAGTTCAAACATCAATCTTAACTGCTTGGTTCTCAGGAATAACCATTAAAAAAAAAGTGTTCAAGATGAGTTCTTAAAAATAAGCAAAATATGCCTATTTAAAAACTTGAGATAACAATTCTTCTAACACTCTTCTGTGAGGCATTAAATTTGTATGTTCATCAGTAAAAAGAGAGAACCACCTGCAATTATTCATGCATTCAAAGCAGAGCAATACTTTTGTGTGGCCAAACAAAAATGCTACTTGTTTGTGCCCCTTGAAGCCAGTGGTGATGGTGTATGGCAGGCAATTCCTGGCAAATGGAAGTCCTCCTGGAAACACAGGAGTATGCATTAAAGATGTGCTTAACCCCTGTCAAACCAAATTTTCAGCCCCATAGTTTTAACTGCCACACAAAGTGAAGACAATGGACAAATATTATTTGTATCACAAAGTTGCCAACACCAATGACAAGAGCACCTTGCTATAAGTTTTTTTTTCTGTACCACAGGCCAATAACTTTCAGCAGTTCCTACCATTCTACTACAAACACTGCTGGGTCAGCTCTGTGATGATGATCATTTTAATGACAAACAGATCCGAGGGCCTGTCCAATGTACAACGCTGATGGCAGTGCAGAGAGGCTGGCCAGGTTATAAAATCGGGGTGAAAAATGATGCAGGGAAGTTACAAAGTAACTGGAACTCACTATATAGACACTGGCTGTGTGTTTACCTGAGAGATGGCATTTTGAGCAGCACAGTCCCCCAACACTGAGAGGGCTCCTCTGCTGAGCTGCAGGAAGGTGAAGGACACCACACCAAGTGATTTATCAACCCCATTTGCTCTGACATCCAAGTGGCTCTGGGACATCTCCAACCCAAATATAGCCACAATAAAGTCCAGGTTAACTTTTGAGAACAAGCAGGAATATCATACAAGGTGAGATGCTTGCAAGCTACCAGCTTTTTATTTTGGTTTTGGTCAATTCCCTCTCTAACTGACAATCAATCTGGGCAATTGCACTTTGCCAAGTCGCTCTGGTGCCTGACTATAGGTAGAGATGTAATGTTTGCAAAGACGTGAGGAATTCAGTCAAAAAAACTACAAACAAACAAAAAATGCCCAACAAGGACACTCAGGCAAACCTCAAAACACTAAAATTCATCCCACACTAAAAAGCAGGCAACTCTCCCATGGGTGTTTCCCTTGGTGTGACTGGGTTGGCTTTTTTGCAGCACTTCCCATCATCAAGCTAATGCTTAGATATCCTCAAAAAGCAAACCCTCTCTGCAGTTTACAGACAAAGAAACAGAAGCTAAGTAGTTACGTAACTACAAGTCAAGTATTTATAAACGGGGCTGCCTGGCTTATAGCAGCAATTTTAATTTAAAAACTCCCCAAGCAAGAATTTTCTCACTGCGTCTTTCACAATCAGTTCATGACTTCATCAAGATGACTGAGATACCACAAAACAACCAATCTAACGTGTCTGAGGACCAGAATTTCAATGTGCATCTCATACTGCAACCTACATATATTTTAGAAATTAAATTTTGGCCTCAGTTTTAGAAGTAGCTCCTGTGCTAAGGCCACAGTATTACTTATGTGCTAAGATCTCACAATGAACACACAGAAAATAAATGTTTACTGAATGTTCTTCCAATCATCCTGTAGTGTAAAATAGATAATCCCACACTGACTACAGAGGATTCCGTGCTGTTTTGTAGATTTTTACAGGATTTAAAATGACAGCTGTCTCATATGGTGGTTATTCCTCCCTGCAACCCCTTTCAAAATCAAAGTGCATTAGGCTGGCTAAATTCCTTTGTTCACCACAATGACTTTCATCTATTTAACATATTGGATAAAACTGGCCCATTGTGCATCAAACGAAGCCAGCTTTGGGTAGGTTCCCACTATAACTATTCCCACTATAACTATTTTAAGTTTAGTTGAAAGGCCATCAATATATTTAATAAGGAACAAAATTTCTACGCTCTGCTTTTCTGCAAAGTGTTTATAGGTAATATTTTTGATCTAGAAAAATTGATTCCTCACACATTACTTTATCAATCCCAACCAAATACTTTAGCTGCAAAGTGCTTGTACATTTGCCTTTCAGTATTCTTCTGAGGCTGTCTCCTATCACAGTAACTTTCTCTCTTTTTTTTAATATCAAAATATACCGAGGTCGAGTCTCAACTTCTCATTGCCTTGCTCTCCTGAGGAAAAGAAGTAAGATTCTATTATGTCGTCTTCAACAGCTGCAATGAATGAGGGGAAAACAGGGAGAGAGAAGGATTTGTGCTAGAAGCTCATGCAAAATTCGAGACTTGAATATAGCACAAGTAGCACTTCAACATTTCAGACTCCTTCAGAGCCAAGATCCCTGGAGGGTTGAGTTTAAATCACTAAACTTATTTCAGGAAAGTGGAGAACACTCTGGAGAAAAGTCTGTCGACTCCAGCAAAATTAATAAACTGGTTGCTCCTGATGTGAACTACATTTCTTGACAGGAGTTTGACAAATTTCTAATTCCCTCTTAGCTACTTGTGAATGCTGCACTTGTTGCTCCTTTTTAACAGTTATTTAATACTGTGACACAACAGAAGTAATAAGAATTGCTAAGCTTTGCTCACCTTGCACTTTCAGTGCCAGTTATAAGAAGGAAAATTATGACCTTCCTCACTGTCTGTCAAAGAGCAGCCTATTCTTTCCTGATTTTAAATGGCCATGTACAGAAAAAGTATGTAGCCTCCATTTGGAGACTCTGTTTAAAGAAATCAGAATTAATAAATGGAAACAAATCTCAAATGAAAAGTTAAATTTTTAAAGTAAAATTATACATTTTTTCTGAAGACAGGGCCAGTTGCCTCATATTTGCTGCAAATCTAAACTGAATTAGTGGCATTTAGTTGTCACCTAACTACATTTATTTAGCATAAAGACACTGAGTTGGGATGGACACTCACTTTTCAGGGGTTTTCTCATTCTTATTAAAGAGTATCACTGGTTTTGCTTCCGTGTGTTCAGGGTGCTGACAGTTTTGTAGTGCTCCCTGCACTGCTCTCATGGCTGGTGATGCACAGGACAGCAAAAACCTCTCCCTGTACTCAGGGGCTACTGGGAAAGCTTAATTCCTTTACAGAGATGATCATGCTGCAGAGTTCAAATGCAGCTCATAATATACGTTCTAAGAAACAGAATAAGGTGTTAATATGTCCTTGTCCTAAAGTATATTTTAGAATTTTTCTAATAGAAATGCCTATAAGATATGTGAGTTACACTGAATCAAGCCATAAAGCAAGTTAGAATAGAGTGGATTTTCCTTTTACAACATATTCTAAAAAGGGGTATTTACCATCTCAGGAAGATCCTAAGAAGAGAAGCCAAATCAATGCCCCCAAAATGACATAGTTCCTTCACAGCACAAAGGCCCTTTTTATTACTGTAAGGTAAAGTTTTGTTTTCTGTAACTATAGGATTAGGGAGCACAAATCCCACCCTGATGTACTTTTCACTTACATTAGGGCTCTGGTATGTCTGTAATGGTATGGCAAGGTTAATGGCTATGCTTCCCAGGATCCTGGACCTGGGA
This sequence comes from Argya squamiceps, assembly GCA_037834095.1. Taxonomy (NCBI): domain Eukaryota; kingdom Metazoa; phylum Chordata; class Aves; order Passeriformes; family Leiothrichidae; genus Argya; species Argya squamiceps. The sequence continues at coordinate 16,287,880 of JBBMKD010000022.1, forward strand.
GCACCTTTCCATTAAGCAGGAAAGATCTTCCATGAGGAATGAAGCTTTTCTGTGCAGCTCTAGTCAGAAGCAGGAAAATGCCTGCTGTGGGTAGAGGAGGGAAGAAGAGGTCACACTGTGTTAAGAAGTGTCCTAAAAGGCTGCCCAGAGACCTGTGCTGTGCACAAACTCAGTGACCACACCCCAGCTCCCATCTCCTGGCCCTTGGGACTCAGCACCTGTTACTCCCGTGTGCTGGCAGCTCTGCTAACAGGGAAATGTGCTCCTGTTTGTTGACTGTGTGTTCCACTGCTACAAAATTGCAATTTCTGACTGCACCCAGGCTTCACCCTCGGCTCTGTGGGATGGGGTTCGCAAGGCAGCCCCGCTGCCCACCGACTTTGAGATGATCTGGCCAAGTCACTCTTGTCTGTTTGTTCTTTCACATCTGAAAGGTTTCTTGTCTTTTATACAGGACACTCAAAGGACAGCAGAGCACCTCAAACAAGTATTTACCACTTTCAGTACGCACACCAGTTCGGCACTGAGGAAAGAAAGTTAATTTTAGATAAAAGCCCCAAGCAAAAATTGTGCTTCCAGCACACGTTTCAGACTGATTTCAGCCTTTTTTCCCCCTCTGTGCACTGACCTCAGTGAAGCTGTGGGTGCCCCGCACCTCTCTCCTCACACACGGAGTGGGAAGGAGCCCTGGAGTTGGTGTGGTGACATGAGTGGGACAGCGGGGCTGAGCCTGCCAGGCTGTGGCTGCAGCAGGCTGCACTGGGGCCTGAGGGGCTGCAGGAGGCTGCACTGGGGCCTGAGGGGCTGCAGTGGGATATACCAGGGCCTGAGGGGCTGCACTCACACTCCAGCTTTGCCAGCAAGTGACTGTGCAACCACTTCACAAATTTCCATCCTTCCTATGTATTACAATCTCCTACCAACAAACAGGTTAATTCAGCCCATTTCTTCCCCTTTGCCTTACCAGTTTTTAAGATGGATCCTGATTCTCACTATGTTTGGATCAATTTTATTCATTCATGTTCCTAACGCTCACAAAATATTCTGTAGAGCTCAAAATCACTGATGAAAGTCAGGATGAAAAGATTTTCTTTTGAGAAAACAGGGAAAATTTGTTAAAATAATTATTTTTAGTTTATTCTGTACTTCACATCACCTACCAGAAACTGTAACTATATCTAACCACGTTTAGCCAGCAAAATTCTTTCCTTAAACCTTCTGTTCCCTGAAGACAAGGATTCCCTCAGGAACATAGCAAGAGCTTTTACAAATGTTTGGAAGCAATATGAAGCTGTGTACCAGGAAAAAAAAAAAAAAAAAAAAGGAAAAAGGAAGGAATGAAAATATCCAAATAATCCACATTACTTTTCTCAGGGCTCCAGGGAAATTAAGCAAGGGTGGGGAAAAAGGCACAACCTTACTCCTTTACATACATAGCTCAAATTTACCAGTATTAGCAACTGAAGCTCAAGACAAGAAAATTGAGCACTGGTCTGTAAATTCATTCTAATGACATCACTGCCAGGATTATCCTTTTGGGGATGGCTTGTGTAGGGGGTTGGGAGAAGGCAAGGGATTGAGCAAGGGAGATTTGATTATGTTTGAGCTATTTCGATTTGAAGATGCTCTTAACTGACAAAATAGAGAGCGTCTTATCTGAGAAGGGATTTTGCTCAGCTGCTTTAAAAATCCTCCATACATACTGAAAGTCAGCACATTCCCTGGAGGATCAATTGGCTTGACAAACTCTAGACATCCTCTATACCATCTTAAGGAAAAAAAAAAAAGTATTTCCATATAAAAACTTTCTCCAGGCAAAAGCATGACATGCAAAGGGGTGTCCTGGGGCAATTAAAAAAGAACTTCTCATAAGTAAATTTAGTGCTTGCAAAAGTTGCTGCAGTGACAACATTTGCTACCAAAGGGTTTTCTTTAATCCAACAAGCTGCAGCAGGGCAAATGTTTCCCCTGCCACTGCTCTCACAGCAGCATGAACGAGATCTGAAGGTGGGGCGAGAGCTCTTCAGGCTCATTCATCAAGAAAACTGACTTCTAACTCACAAGCTGTCTCACTGATCTAAGGAAAACCCTCATCCAAACATTTCAAGTGCTTAAATGACTTCCTACATTTTAAGCAGTGAAGTGTTGGTCTCTCTGAAAGGGCCAAGGCAACTGCCAAGTGCAGTCAACAAGAGCCCTGAATGCAGCTGGTACACGGTCAGTGAGAAAATGACATCTGCTTTGTATTTCTTGCATTTCCTGCACTAAAACAGAGTTAATCTAAGATATTATCCAAAAATAAGCAACTTCAACAAAGCTGTTCCTCTTATTGTTAAAAAGACAAAATATAGGAAGAATGTAATTTTATAAAAAAAGCCTTCAGTTTTAAAAATCTGAACATCCAAATGATTATCCTTACAGGTGGGTTTATGACTGTTGGGAGAATATGGAAAATTTAGCAACTACCTGTTTTAGAACATTAAAATTTAGCAACACAAGAGTTGTACTGGCTGAAAGGTGATCCCTAGCTGGAGATCAAGGCAAGGGCTGCCAGCTGACAGCCAGGAGGGTTCCTGGGCAGCTCTCAGCTGGGTGGCTGAGCACTGCCAATTCCCATTCAACGTGGATCTGAACACCACAGCATGGAAATCAGTCATGCCCATGTGCCTCAACTAACCCAGAGCTGCTGCAGTTGTGCCATAAAGAAAGGAAGTGCAATTTCATTCAAGTTTAGATACCTAGCGAAGGTGCCCAGAGTTGCTACAACCTGCAGAGAGAAAGTGTGAATGACACCTCTATACAACTACCTGATAATAGCTGAAGATTCACTTTCCATTGCCTGTTCCTGAGAAAACTGAAGTCCCAGACCACTACTGTGCATCCTTCCCACAACAGTTCCAGTATCCCCCTTCTTGTACACATGGCTGCTGTCAGATTTGGCACCAACTAATCAAACAGCTCTTGGGGGGCTCCAGCTGTTTTCAGAGAGGACTTCCCAGCTGAGGGATTCTGAGGTTCTGTGGGGCCACCACACACTCCACATGCCAAAGGCCCATCCTGTGACTGCAGCATGGCCAGCATGGGCTGGGGCACAGCACACCCCGACCTGCTGGCTCAGAACTCTGTGATTTGGCAAGTGCTTTAAGGCAGGCAGCACAGTTTATCATGCTCACTTTGGAGATAATACACATCCTGCCCACAACACTCTGGGTAAACACCTCTACCAGCTAATACATGAAATAAATTGATCAAGGAAAAAAATTAGCATGAGCTACACTAAAAAGAAATTAATTACTCGTTCTTACTATAGTTATATCAAGGTATGCATTAAAAAGTGATGGGATGCCTCCAAGTGGCTCTTGTGTAAGTACAAGGCTTTGGTACCTTAGAAATTATTGTTTAAGAAATATTACTACAGGTTTCTCTCACCACAGTGCAGTAAACTGAACAGACTGAGTTTAGCATTCTCTCGTGTCCAAATATTTATGCTAACCCAAGTATCCCCAGGAAAACGTGCACTGAATGTTCTACCAATATTTTAAGAGTTAAGGTATTTTTGTTTTCTTATATCTCCAAATTGCGTACATTGAAGAATGAGAAGCTTAGAGAAACTCCTTTCTAAAACACTTCACATAAAAATAACACATTACCTGGTTACATCAGTAGCACTGCACAGATGCAACCAGGCATTGAAACACTTGAACCAAAAGGTAACAGAAGGACACAGGAGAGACAACTAAAAAAAAAAAAACCAAAAAGGAAGTTGGGAGAACTTTGAAAGCACCAATCCACTAACAACTAATTGAGAACATTGCATCAATTCTCCAAGTAGCTCTGGTGATATTTCCAAAAAGGAATTTGATGTTTCAGTGCTCACTTTCATTTGTGCACTCCCATATGCAGCTCAGCCCATATGTGTGAATTTCCCACACAACTTGGTCAGTGCATCCAAGACAAGGATTTGGGTGTGCCCATGAGCCAGGCACTCAATTTCTGGTCTCCATCTGCATTACAGGGGTAACGTTGTCTCCCAGGGATTGCATTGGTGAGGACAAACACAGCCAAGTCTGAAAGGTGCTAATACATCCCAGAAAACTCATGTAAACACATCCTGATAGATTTCTAACTAGCAGCATCACGGCACAACATTCAGCTGGCAGATACACGACGACAGTAGTGGCCAGTTGGTTTAAATTAGTAATTGCCATCCATTGTTGGTTTATTTGTGGGGTTTTCTTCCATTTTCCCCTCAAACTTCTGGCAAATATAATGAAAAAGGATGACATGGCAAAGTGGAATTCAGAAAAAAAACCCCTTCAAAACCAGATTTATATTTAACTTTTTGCAACCTGAATTGCCATGTTCAGCATGGGTCAGACAAGGAATTTGTTAATATTTGGAAAGAGCCTCCTTTGGACGCCCTGAAAATGAGCTGTATTCATTACTAAAAATCATACACGAGTTGTATAAATATTTACTGAGCTGAAAGAACATGTTGGCCAATGTTTTCCACAAATCAGTGGAAGGGAGTCTCTAATTAATGAAAGCAAAGCTGTAGGGTTTAGTAGGCACTTAGGGCCAGTTCTGGAAGCTGAACACAAATGCCATAGTTCAAACACTGCAGTCTATTAAGTCCTAGTGCTCTCTTGCTCTCGGCTGACTGCTCACAAAGTGTGAAGAGGATTAAGGTGGATGGGATCACTGCCAGCTTGAAGTTGTTAAATGACTGCATTAGGGAAAAAAAGCTCCATAACTCACTGCTGTTGAATATTTCCCCTACGAAATTCTCAGCCTCTGGAAAGATAAATAGGGAGGGGGGAAAGGGTTTGGGTGGGGGTTTTCTTGGGGAAGTTAAAGTGCATTTACTGCACTGACAACAGCAGGATCATAACCCAGCTGACCCACTGAATACAAATAATAACTGGGGGAAAACAGCAATAATTAATGACCAAATCTTTGTGCATTCCATCAAGTACAAACAGCTGTCACAAACATCTTAATTGAAAGAGCTGCTGGATGGGGAATTATAGCACTGTAAAATGCTTCTTCCTTCTGCTGCTCCACAGAACTGGAATGTATCAAGGCTTTAAATTTTTAAACACAGCTTTCATATTCTTTGGTCCACAGAAAAATCTCTGAAAAACCAGCTTGTTAAGAGATTCATCCAGCACAGCCTCCTACCTTCCTTTCTGTCTGGAATGCTTCCATGCACTGAACAGACATCACTCTACTCATCAAAGTTTTTAATAATATATTCTAATTGTTTAAACACTACATAACTTAACCTCATCCAAGGGGATACTATTCCTCATTATATGCAGAATGTAAGCAAATCTCCTGGCTAAATTGTCACATCTTCTGAGAAATTGGGCAGACCTCAAGGTTTGCCCTGGTTTTTCTCATGGGTGAAAGAGTCGCCATAACAAAGGGCTGGAATTTTTGGAAGTCAGAAAGATCATTTCTCATGCCCAGAGTGTAGCCAGAGAAAACGTGGAGAAGGAGACCAACTCTACAGTTTTAGTAACAAGTTATTATCAAATGAATAGAAGAATTTTGTGCATGCCAAAACCTTCTCAAAAGGGCAGTCCACTGGCGTCTGCTCATTACACACAATATTTTCGAGATGAACAGATCCTACCACTGCTGCCTCTTCTATTAAGAAAAGTCACTTTATTTGCCACACCATATTTGAACATTTGGGGTTTTTTATTGCCTCCTCTTGCCAGTAAAGAATGACTAATACCTGTAATTTGTAATTTCCCAGCTTTCGTGGTTTCTGTGTTAAGCAGTGTTCCTTATCTTCTGCAAGTTTCAATTTGGAGAAAATTATCTTGTGTACCATTTTTTCCCCATTTTATGTCAAATTAAAACTTTCTGACTCCTGACTATAGCACAGGCGACCAACGCACCATCCAAAAAAGTGATTGAGCTTCTCTGTTTTGATAAGGTTGCAAACAGAGCAGGTATCAGAAGCATTATCTGCCTGTGTTGGTCAAGCAAAGCACGCCGGAATCAAATTGTCTTTTGAATTTGAGACTGAACCACAAGGACAGGTACCAAGAAGAGGAAACGCCACTTTCCCCCCAACCCTGAGAAAGGCTTTTCTCTCCTCAAAAGCACACACTGCAGTGTCCCTGCCAAAGGCTGGCATTCATTTTCTCCCTTGGCAGACATGAATTCCTTCCTTTAGATGCACAACAAGCAGCTGACTCAGGCCTTGGAAGACCTTGACCCTCACCTCCCTCCCAAGCTGTAACTCCTTTGCTGCACAACCCCTGGAAAGCAGGTGGGGACAGCACAGGTCACAAGGAAACTCTGGACCCATCTTCCTGTCATTTCATGTCTTCTTCACAGGTTAGAAGACAAGAATCTGTTTTATATAAATATTGATTGTTCTTTTGATTTACATCTTAGAAGATGAACAACCATGCATGTGTTCCCTCACAATGCTCCTCAAGCCTTATTAAGCTCCACTACAAATTGCTTATTTAACAACAAACTAGAAAGCACAAAAACCCATTTGAGTCATACCAGCTTACTAGGAAAGAAATTAAAAGCACAGATTTTAAGGAATGCAGGCCATTCCAATCACCACTGCATTTTCTCAACTCTTTCATATCTAGAACATGGGAGCTTAAATGTTTCCACTGGAAAAAACCCACCAACGAACACAGAAAACCCCACAAACCAAACGAAAACCAAAATCACAGAATTACAAAACTAAACCAAACCCCAAAACTCTAAAAATAAATTGTTTTATCAATTTTGTTTCCACAAGCAACTTTTCAGAGAACAGCAAAAGGCCAATTTCTTCCTGAATTGGAGGCTGGCAAGACATTGGCTGGCACAGAGGATCTCAGGCCTTAAACACAGTGCAGAAAGGCAGCCCAGCCTGCAGAAATGCCTTGGCAGACTCTTTGGGTGGGTTTCTTACAGCTCTACTTTCAAGTCAGCCCCTCAATCAGCCACACATCCAAACTGTTCAAACTACCTCACTTGCTAAACCAAAACCCAAGCCACAGAAGATGACTGGCTGGAATGCAGACTCCCACCCTCACCCCTTTTGCTGGCATTGGGATGTAATACACGTGGCAAACTCAAACCCATGGCCAACCTTGGCTGACAGAGGCAGTGCATGCAGAATCCAGACCTAGCCTTTAATGCTGGCAGATTTGCCTCTATTTTTTTCACAACCTTGGGGGAAAGTGAAACATTATTCTGGTTAACACAGAATAAAAAGAAGAAAGTATTAAAATGATGGGAATATCTATTGCGTCCCTAGAAACGCAGAATTTAAGCAGCCTTTTGTTTCCTTGCTTCCTTTCCCTTGATCTTTGGCTGAAGGTGTTTTTTATAAGCAGCAAAAATAGAAATGGCAATCACTCCTTTTGGAATCAAGCAGAGAACCCAGCAGAGCAGTGAGGGGCACTGGTGCCCAGCAGCCAAGCTGTGAGCTGTGCACACACACAGCCGTTTCCTCCCAAGAGCACGCTGCCAGCGTATTCCAGGAACGATGCGCCGTCTGCTCCTTTTCCTTCTTTCAGTTTCACAAGCATAACACAAACCAACCACAAGCACCGCTCCGTTCTGAGACAGACCCAGAGAGAGGAGAGGAGGAGTGATGAAACTAAAGTTGGACTCTGAGAGAGGAGTGCTCCAGAACTCCCTAGCTCAGCTCTCTCTGCCTGGGACGTGCCAACAGAAAGGTTCAGAGCCTCCTGCTGCCATGGCCAAGCGGCTCATTCTCAGCACTGCCCAGATCTCAGCAGAGATGCAGCACTGGAAAACTTCCCAGCAGTCTTCCTACCTAAACTTCCAGGTCTGGCAGCTTGAAAACCAGTCTTTTCCTTCTAAAATACTTCAAAGTGAGTGCAGACACCCAAGAACGTTTTAAGCATGGTGGCCAATGACTTAAAGCAAATGTATATTGCCTATGTGACACAAATATTCTACTGGCATGAAAGTTCTAGACTAAAAAATATGAAGAAATTTCTTCCCCAAAAAAAGAAAAAAAGAAAAAGAAAGAATCAAATATCACAAAGCACAGCAACCTTTGAATGAGTAAACTCATTCAAAAAATTATTAATTTTACCTGGTAACACTTCTTAAAAAACACCGTCAGTATCTTTTCCCACATGAAAGAGTAACACCTCAACTAATGTTACTTCTGTACAGAATTTTTTTAAGTTTGTTGCTGGCTTTCCTTCTCCAGATGAGTTTATATGAGCTCCTTCACACTGGCATTAAACAGGCAATGATGATATTCTCGCACCCAGCCCTCTGAACAAAAATACAACTGGTGCTCCCTAACCAGATCGTCATTTCTCCTCTCCTTTTATTTTATGTCTAAATAAAATGGCTCCACATATTTATGTCTAATAACATGTGGCTTTCCTAGTATCTCCTTGATAATTATCTGCAATGAAAAGCAGAAGACAGACACTGAAAATCATGAAACATAACAGTAATTCTACCTCAGGAAAGAAAACAATCACCCTTTCATCATAAAGCTCTTTCCAGGTATCCATGAGGTACTGCAGACAATTCCATGCTAACATTCACACCTGCGTAATAAAGCCAGCGCTGCAGAAGGTGCAGGATCAATCAGGCTTTATTTACTGCTACTTGACTGTGTTCTCACATCTAAAGCTGTTTGAGTCTCACTTTTTAAAATTAAAGTGGTTAAGGAAATTTTGGGCCAATATTTATATAAGCTAACAGAGTAGAAAACTTTCTCATCTTAAAAGCATTCTGATTTCCTTCCTCCTCAACCAGCACTAATGAATCTGGTTTAATGCCACCAAATTAGCATCACTGCGCTGAAATGCCACCTGTGTGACCCTTAAACAACATTAACTCTGCATTTTGAGGTGCCCCTCCCATTGGTTTTATAGCATTCACTGAACAATATTAACGGAAAGACACTTCAGGAAAATAACAACATCTGATTGTCCAGGTACAAACAATGCTCCTTCCCAACACAGCGAACCTCCACAAAAAATTTAGCTCCAAGAGAAACATACAAAATAGGGATGTTTATTGAGCAGCAAAATATTAGTTACTACTCCACCTGCAGGAAACATAGAAAGGAAAAAACCCTTATTTTTCATGGGATCCAAAATGCACTGAAATGTTAGGTCTTGTTGTCCTCTTAAGGATACCAAAGAAGTGAGAAACATATCCTCTGGGAAAAAAAACCCTACCCTCAGCCTATTGCTCTTAAAGGTAATAATAATAAGAAAGAATATTCCAAAAATCCCATTAAAGGATAATTGAGAATAGGCTTTTATATTAAATCTAATGCTCACAGTCAGACCACTGAAGCAGCCTTGGAAATATCAAAGATCCACTAGATCTTATCTTGCCAAGATGTGAAATACACCCCAAGGAAGTTCTCTCCTCTCTCTCTGCTTATTCTCATGCAGATCAGTTCCTGACATATCCTTGGAGACTGCTTTGGGACAGGCAAGAAGCTGCAGCACATAAAAACTCCAGGGATTCCAGCGAGTCCCTCTCTGGTTCCTGGAGCTCCCACAGCAAAGAATTTCTCAGTGCTTGGTAAGCAAGAGGTTAATAGCCTATATAGAAAAACACCTCTAACAAAAATGTTATTCCAATTGTATTACATTTAGGAGCCCTGAGGGTCATGGGGTAGATAATCAAAAAGGACAAGGAGGAAATTAAAAAAGGGAAGAAGGCAATCAAAAAGGGCATTTAGAAGGACCCGTAATCCTCCATAGGAAGAATACTAATTATACTACTGCATCATCTTATAATTAACCCTGATCTAAATTTTTTTTTATTTTAGCTGTAATAACTTTCACATGTACAATGATTTGATTGCTAATTCTTGCCAGTTGTTCTTGAACAGCTATTTTAGGGTTTGTAGCTACTTTTTACATAGCAGTTTAACTCTCATTTATAAAAATATTAGACAAAATATTTAGATAGTTGATTGTTTTTGTCATCAGTCATTCCAATTAGCAGATTGATTTTCTTTTATTCTGACAGTGCTGGCCGGTACACTCCTTTTCTTTCCCCAAAAGTCTCTTCTATTTAGGAGGGAAATTAATCTCCAATATAAATCAGTGCATTGCACCCACTTCAGGAGTTAAACCTGGCCATACATCCCTGTCATGATCTCCATCTGTATTTCATATTTCATTTAATAAACTTGGGATATCACTGCAGCCAGCAAACTAAATTCTCAACATACCTTCATTCCATAGCAGACCCCTGCTTGGGCTCACCTACATTCTTGGGTGACTGGGCACACATTGCTGTGATATTTCCAGTGACTTAGAAACAAGTCTGAGCTCTTGCCAAGCTGCAGAAAAGCAGCAAGGCCTAGGAGAAGGTGCTCCCCCTGGATGGAGGATTCTCATTTATGTATGAAGCCAACATTAAATCCTAAACCAACCTGAGATGTTGGCACATGCAGTGATTACACAAGAAAATCTGGCAGCGAAAATATTTATAAAATGGACTCTACAACCAATGTGGAGGACTGAAAAGATCCAGGGAACAGCCTGTCTGAAGTCTGCCCCCAAAGGAAGGACTCTACAGACATCACTTATTTTTTTCCTTGATCCTTTGGATTCATTCTAGCCATACATCCTCTCTGCAGACAGAAAAGCAGATGTGCTCCCCTCTAAGATTCAGATGCATGAATAAGGATACAGAGCAGCAGAAATTATTTCTAACTGAATTTTTGCAGCATGAGATGAAGTTATCCTCTAATGTTTCATACATTCTTCACGGATCTGTAAGGCACTTTGGTAATTAGCTCTTAACGGTCACTAGATCCTCAGACAATTAACATTTGGAGGGCATTATTCCCAAGCCAGGGCCAGTCTAAGGATGGCAGTCTCTAAGGCTTCCTCCACAGGCTGGGCCATGGGAGCAGGCATGTTTTCTTATCATTTCTTAAAAAACACCTCACTACAGAAAGACAGGGCCTGAGGGGTTTGGCTCATACGGTTTATGAAACATCAGCTTCACAGAAATCTGGAGCCTGTAGTGTGCGGTCAGCAGAATGTTCTCTCTGGAAAAATCTATTACTCCTCTGGAGGAAACAGAACAACAGTAAAAACCAAAAAGGCAATCCCTGTTATTAACACTGATTTCCTGCTGGTGAACCAAAGAAAGTATTATTTTCAAAGCAAGAATTAAACCCTGATTAAAGGGCAAACCTCAAACTTTGGTTCTGCATCAAGAAATGCTGTCTAGGCATGGTAATAGTTTGCAGAGAGCAAATAATGCCACAATTTTTTTCCCATATCAGTCAAAACATCTGCATAAGAATTCAGGAAAAAGGAATGCTACCTCCCTGGAAAATGAATAAGAATAGAACATCCTAAAGTGCAAGGAAGCCTGCCTGAAAATATGAGGCCTTTTTTGCTCCTTTAAAACCCTTTCTTAACCTAAATGCATGTTCTCAATCAATATTTAATAACACCAAAGTCACAACACCCTGAGGCATTCAATGTATTCTCCTGTTCCTATTATTTTCCATGAGGTAATATTTAATATAGTCACTGAATAATTTGAATTGATAGTTGCACTCCTCAGATAATCCTAAAAAACTTAATGGCAAGTATAAGCTTCTATTGCAGCCTGCACCACCAGGCAGCTGAAACAGAAGTTACAGAATTAGGGAGTAATTATTATTTAATGTAAGATCTCTGATTCAGAAACACTGAGTGCAGCTGCAGTGATTTTGTCACAGGAAATTGTCACACCAGTCAGTGTGTTTTCTTTTTGCTGCCTTATCTCACAAGGCAGTAACACAGCCAGCAGTGAAACGAAGCACAGGATTACCTCATTAATGACCTATCATCCCTAATGCCTTCTTTTCATACTCAGGTAAAGAACTGAGAGCAAACACACCAACAGTTAACATTTGGAAACATCAGGAACTGGCAGAAATGGCCATGCCATGAATGAAGGTCAGCTCTGAATGGTGAACAAGCACACCCTGCTAGGCCCACTCAGGCTGTGCACTCACAGAATGCAACTAATGATATTCAAAGTTTTCTTTGTTGGAAGTTGTGCAGTTATTACCACTTTTGCCCCGGGTACCTGAAGGTGGTGTCTGCTTAAGCACCTGCACACTCAGCAGTCACAGTAAGCAGCAGGAATTTTCTGCCTCCATGGTTAAACAGAGCCCTCTTGTCTTGCCAGGAGCCTGACATGGAAACATTTTTCTGTGACTGACAGAAGCAAATAAAGGATTAATTCACCTGCTTTCAACTATTGCTTTTATGAATATAACAAGAATACCTAGAAAGGGTAATTGCCACTGAGAGAGAGTACCTGCTATTGATTCTTTTCTTTTTTTTTAAACCATAGCAAGAAAAAAGTGGCTTCATTATAAAGAACAGGTATTGATTGCAGTTAGAGAATTTAAAGAATATAAATGCACTTGGCAATAAGTAGAAAATAACAGTGTCAGAAGACCAATTTGCATAAGAAACAAAATTTAAAGGGATTATCTGATATTTTTTGGTGTGTATGTAATATAACTGGTAGCTCAATTAAATGGCTCCCCTTGAAAAAAAGAAACATGTTGAATCCACCGTGCAAGTAAGTTCCATATGGACTGGGGCTGACTGATATGGAAAAATGTAATCCTTGTTGGAAACATTCTGAAACATGAAAGAGCCTTTTGGGGTGTGTGCACCTTCTTGAAACTGCTGCTGCTGGGCTGCCCTACCAAAATGCAGCAGTAGGGCTGTCTCCTGCCCAGGGTACATTTGTTTTCAGAGGTGTGCAGTGTGTACTCTCTGGTCTGAGGAAAAAGGGTTTAATGATGTGGCTCAAAGAGGAATCAGCTTGAAGTACCAGTCAGCCAAATACAGGCTAAATTTATGCCAAGGAAAAAAGCATGAAGGCAACTCAACAATGACAAATGTTAGCCTGGAAACCAGGGGTGGAAGATCTGGATGTTCAGTTTTTGTTTCCCTCCACATGGAAGCCCTTTTCTACCCCTTCCCCAAGAACCAGGCATGGTGGGACCCCCAGCTCAGGAGCTGCTGAGATGGGACACTCATCTTTGCAGACACTACAGCATCTCCCTGCTGGGTTTCCTGCAGCTTTCAGCATGTATTGAATGCTGATAGCAGCTAGAACCTGATTCTTCTCTCACTCATTTGTTAAATAAGCAGGATCCCAACTCCCTCCTGTGCAGCATGAAACAAAAAAGGGAGGCAATAATTTTAACACTTTAACTCAAATAAAACTGAACAGAATACAGATGAAACATTTCTTTACATAAATTTCTCCCTGCTGAATTGCAAAAGCGTTCTGCAGACAATAGATGTGTTATTCTAAGGGGGGGAAAAAAAAGAAATCTCATTTAAAATGTTAGGCAACCTAAGCACAGGCCCACTACATCTCCCCAAGATTTGTTATTGGTTATCCAAAGCCAAGCAAGCCTGTTACCTGGATTACTGACAGGCTGACAATGGAATTACTCCTGGTGTAAAGCTGCTTTGCAATCAAATTTAACTTCTGAGGTTTGTGGGGATTTTCAACCACTGAACTACAGTTCACCTACTTTCTGCACAGCAAACAAACCTACCGTTCTCAGAATTTCAGTTTATCAAAGTTGTCCTGAAGTTGTCAAAGAGACAAAAAAAAAGCCAAAGAAACCACATAAGATATTCCCCCAGCTCAGTGCAAGGGTATCAAAGCTCAGAGGATTTGTGCATTTTCCTGACACCACTCAGTTCCTCCCTGCTCTGAGCACGTCCTCACCAATAGAGATAAGAGCCCAGATAAGGATCTCCATCGCTTTGAAGACCCTCACCCTGTTCATGAAATCAGAAACGTTTTCTTGGGTACTGTGCACTCAAAACAGGGGCCTGGGAAAATGCAGGCTTGGTTACTAGAGCTGAAACATTTTTCCTGTTTAGAAAAACCTCCGAGCTCACACAAACGACACTGAAAGGCAGAGCAGGCTATGCAAATCTACCTTTCATTGGCAATCCTGTGACATAACTTGAAAATTGGCAAGGGAGAAAGACAGGCAGGAAGAGAGAAAGATACTAATTGGTGACTATTCCAAAGAAAGTTAAGTGAGATTAGCAGTAATTGACACCCTGCTCTCTAACTAGGTTGCTCTGTCTAAAAGACACTCAAGGCAGGTAAGGACATTTGGGTAACTAGGGAAATACACACGATGGATCTGCAGAGCCCATAAACAGGCAAGCTACAGGCACTGCAAGCCTTTGGTGTAGTTGCCTTGAGAGGAGCTGCTCTCCCATAAACACCCTTTTTTCCCAGCACACTACCTGCAGGTGACTAAACTGTTTTCATGCATTTCCATTTGCAGCTGATTTTCTTCTGATTTGGCTGTAATTGGCTCATTTGCTTTCAGACCCGACTTTCAGTGACTTCTAAGTAGCCAGACTGGAGGAAGAGAGCCATTAGTGTCACCAGGTGTGCTCTGCAGCCACTCCATTCACAGAAGTGAATCACTGTGACCTATAAACAACTGACACTCATTGAAATCTCTCTGGATAGGAGAAATAGAATTTTAGTTACAGACTCTGTAATATGCAAAGTAGACCTGAGTGAACTGTTCATAGAGAATAATCTTTATGGCAAATTCTCCCTTTTTCCTAGTTACGAATAGGCTTTGGCTTTCATGAATTCACCTGTGATTTAAAGGAGTGTGACCTTCTGAGAAGAAAAGGTAAATTAGCAAACCATTGCCATTCCAGTCAGGATCCAGTCTCTCAGATCACAGCCATGTACTCGATTATCTAACCAAGGGGGATGGTCCTGCTCCCTGACTGCTTACATGTATGTTTATAATTAAAAAAGAACACTGAAGGATGGATTAAAGACTTCTGTAAAATGACTGAAATTCAACTACTGGAAAAGGCTGAGCTCATTCTAACACACACCAGAGGCAGCTTTGAAGTGAATGCAGAGAGGGTGCATGACCTCCTGTAGTCAGGGGACTGCCAATCTCCCCTGCCTTGCCAAACTCTGGCTCTGGGTGCTGTGCTGCTTGTATCATGTGGAGGGTATTTAGCAATTTGGGAGTGAGGCTCGAGCCTGCTTGGGCTGCTTGTAAAACACACTCCATATCCTCTTACCCATAATGTTCAGTGCAAACAGGAAACCCACTAGAGCTAAGTTTGGGACCAAGGCTTCTTAATTGTGTCTTGTACTTCCTTTTCACCAACTTTGCAATCTCTTATTGAACATGGATGAGAATAGTAAAATCTTAAAATGTTTCAGGGATTTGTTGGAAAAAGAATTGGGGAAAACTCCCAAAAACTACATGACAAAAATAATTGTAAAAGCTCTGTGTTTTTCAAAATAGTATAAGCCATTTCATCTGAGCAGTATGTTTCCATGTTCCTCACCTGCACTACCCTATGGTTCTGAGACAAGGGCAGTGATTCCTGTTTCTCAAAGCTTTTTCTGTGAGTGAAAAATGGACATGAGTGCCAGGATCAGAGCCCCCTCCAAGAGGCAGAGAGACACAGCTGAACCTCTGCCCCTTGAGCCTCAACACAAACACAGGAAGTCAAGGTTTGGCCCTTCTCTCCCACACAGCCTCACGTGGCAGAGACTGCACATGAAATCATCCTGCAGGACCTGGACTGATCTACCTGGCACTGCACGTGCTCAGCTGCTCCAGAGAAACCCCACTGTGATGCAACTCCTCACTTGCACAGCCTGTGCTCTCTTTGGTTGCCTAATCTCAAGTCATCCTCTGCTCACCACGTGCTTTATTAAGAGTTAGCCATGAGAATGTATCTGCAACAGCTGTAATGGGCAACACTATTTCCCCATGCCCTTTGTTGCTTTAGAGCACCCATTTCATAATAATTTCCACAAATGGGAATACATGTAAGGTCTATAGCATTTTCTATTGATCAGTTTATGAGATTTTCACACATTTGGGTACAGAGAAATTAGTTGTCATATATTCAAGCTCATGATCTCTACATGACTGTCATCTTTCAGTGTTTTTGCCTTCAGTTACACTGCATTGACAAAAGGTATATTTTCCACAGGTAGCTGTAATTTATTCCTGACTATTCACTGATCGTCAGTCAAAACATAGATCTGAAAGTAAAACTTTGTCTGAGAAGAAAGGTTATGATGGAAAAAGAAAAAAGAAAAGAAGAATCAATTACCATCCCCACACACCTTTTTAGCTAGAGGAACGCTTGAGGTTGTACACTCCATTCTGTAGGGTCATTTTATAAACTACCATCAGATTTAATGTAAGGGCCATTAAAATCTCCGAACAACGCCAAACACTTCACTGCCCAGTGGAGGTGGAAACCACAACACACAAGGTATACATTCAAAAGCAAAACAATCCTACACAAAAAATAGACAAATAAAATAAAATAGCTTCAGGGGCATGTAAAGTAAAAATTGTTCTTGTGCTAGAACTTTGACTGTCCATTTGGAATACAAAACTCTCACTATATCAAGGTTTTGTTTGGAAAGGCCATTCATATTCCTTGATGTGAACCAGAGCCTGGGAGACCATTAAAGGCAGGAGTAACAATTCTGTTAGGTTTTGTCAAATGCAGCACAGCCTCTGTGAAATGATTCTCTCTGAGTGAACAGAGGTAAATAACAGTAATTGCTTTGTTAGACTGCATGCCAGAAATAAAGCCTTTCATGCTTTTGCAGAGTAAAAGTCCAAACCACGGCAGGAAGACTCAATTTCAGCAAAGAGCCTGTAATGAAATAATGCTGCTGGTTCTGCTAGCCAGAAGCTTATTGGGGCCTTTGAAATGGTAATGTCCTTTACTGTATAGCGGAAACCTGCTAAATGAAGAATCATGTTGCACAGAAATTGATATTCTTTGAACAGATCAGTCTATTTTCCATAACAACTCTATTTTCAAGTTAGTTCCCCTGCGTCCCTTCAGCCTCCCCTGCTCCCACTCTGAAACTTCCCACAAGGTAACCAGGGTTTGCTAATCCTCCTTGGGCTTGACAAGACAGTGAGTCACAAGGAAACTCTTCCTTTGCCCGTCAAGCACATGTGTCTTCAACATCTCACTCAAACATCAGGTTCCTGCACATGCAAAGAAAGTCTGAGTCATTTGTGTACCTGTGGCAATAAGGTCACCTGTCATGTTCTCCTTGCCATGCTCTGCCTCTCCAAGAAAGCTCTTTTCTTCCAGACTTAATAGCAGGTGTTTGCAAGGTCAGTTCATGGTTAAATCTTCTAACAGACATTGGTTTTGCATCACCAATTAATTTCTGAAAGAAACTAGGCCACCATTAGGCAGTAACAATTTTTTGGGCATTAAATTGGGCAGCATCCTAGACAATAAAATTCATAACTCCTTACCTATGCACCCTATGACACATTACACTGCTTAATGCAACAGACGATCTTTCTACTCTAATAAACAGCTTAGCTCTTAAAATACCAATAAAATCTCATGTAACTCTAACACCTGTGCTTTCTATTTTTCTGTGCATTATCTGCCAAACTCCCACCCTAAATTAAAACAAAATAAAAATTAAAGTATCACACGAAAGTAGAACATCAGGTTAAGTGACTCCAAAGCATTGTTAAGGTTCTGCCACAATGACCTGGCAGGGTAAATGATGTTCAGTTAGCTTTATCAAAGGGGTCAGAAGTAGAAAGATTTGGAATCCCATCCCAGAGTCAGATTCTGCTTTTCAACATCTGAAAAACTAGGAGTTCCCAGGGTCCTAATTTTAAACGGGATGGGGGTGATGGGGATGTTTGCATATGAGGGTCTAAAACCTAACTGTGTCAGTTGGGTTTTGTGGTGCTACAGTACTAACCAACATCAGGAACAAAAGCAAAGGCCTCACAGCTCAGGCTTGGTTCCATCGGGCCTTCAAACATATTGTTCTGTTTCATAATCCCCTCTCTTCCATTTACTTTTCCAGAGGAAATTATGCTAAGGAGGTCAAAGCATGCTGCAGAGAACATCTGCGTTCACTCATTTTGAGGCCGAGCTGGAATGCAGATTGCATTGCATTTACACAACATGAACTTTTGTTACATCTAAACCAAAAAGAGACAGCAACCAAAGTGGGGTCCCGTGTCAGCACACTTTGTACACACAGAGCTCCCTGTGCAAGTTTCCAAAATGCTGCCTGAAGCTCACATTGCATGGTTCTGCCATGGGCTGCAAGAGGGAAACTCTGCACCCAGAGTATCACTGGCACAAGAAAAACAGATAAATATCAAAGTCATCTGCAAGGAAAAACGCTCTCTTTTCTCTGATCTCCACTTGAATGAAAGATGTGGAGGTTACATTTCAAGAAGCTGACTCCACTCAGAAAAGATTTAATGAAACATCTGCCAGTAAGCTCCTGATGGTGACATTAATCAAAGAGAGGTTTTGGAGAGAGGACTATAGGCCCATCTGCCTATTTGATTTCAGTTATGAATCTGTTTACTCTCTGAGAAGGACAACCAGTGGGGATACAGAGTGGCAGCACAAGATCTCACATTCTCATAAAATGCAGATAAACATATGAAGAGCAAGATCAAAGAAAGCTGGCTTTTTTTTCCTACCATCTTCCACTAGAAAATCGAGCCCTTTGCAGCTCTCTGCCTGAGACAAAACAAAAACCTCACGAACAGTATTAGTAGGCTGTAGTGAGCAAAAGGCTCTAACTCTCAGACAGCTACGATGTCTTCATCAGACAGACAGAGACAAGTGCTATGAACGAGTGCTGGTAACACTGAATCTCAGAAGTGTTCCAGCTCAAGTCCTGACCAACAGCCTATTCCACTGACTCCCTTTCACTATCCAGAATGTTCCCTTCTGTTATTTCTGTCTGTTCCCAATCTTGTGATGTGATTAGAGTAGATGATTACGCTTACATAATAGTATCAAATTAATTTGCAGAGCACAACAGCAGAGGAAATTGTTTCGAGTTCTGAAATCTCCCCCTCCTCAGTTTATTTCAGTGACATCAGGGGATTAAAGCAAAATGGGTCAGTAGAACACTGCTGGGAAAACAACCAAAACATCAGTCCTGACCTTGTAAACGAGAGTGAGAAAGATTGCAAACAAAGCAAGAGGCTTATGGCGTGTTCTGCAGGAAGAGCCATCAAGGTGAATCAGCTTTCTAATCACCTATCACTGTCTGAGAGCTGACACAGGATGGCAGGTAAAGCCACACTCACAGTCTTTCAGAACAAACAGGTGTTTTGGGAATACTTATCCAAAATGCCGCTGTACAGACTCAATTAAGTTTAACTTTCTGTTAGGAGGTAGCTTAATGTGGGCAGAAATAAAATTGTGAGTTCCTGGTGCTTTAAGCCAAGGTGGGGGCATTCAATAACCGCCCTCTGTGCAGTGCAAGAGGCCTGACATGACCCGTCTCAGCTCTCTGGAGTCACTAACTCTGCATGGCTCCTCTCTCACTTTCTGTACAAACAATTTACTGCTGCTGGGAGGCTGAGATGGGAATAATCTTAGAGGCCTGTATCCATGTAATTTTTTAGCACTCCAGAAAGTCTTCTGAGAGCTAGAGATGGTGCCTAACTAGCAGATTTATACTGACTGTTAATAGTTGACTTGGTGCAGGAAAACAACCATTAACCAGGTTCACCACCCCACACAGCTGGAACAGCTGGTTTGTGAGCACTGCTAACCCTTTATGTACAAGGCACCCACAAAATATTTACCTTTCCTTTGGAAGATGTTTCTCCAACAGCTACTCTTTAAAGCTGGCTGGATAAATAAATTTTGGGCCTGTGTCCAACTTCTCAGAAATAGCCAAATGACTCCTTTTGCTATCTGTTTGTCTTTTCATCCTTCCAATGCAGACACCTGCTTTCCATCCCAGATCTTTTAATGGAGTTAAATTAACATAACTTCTGGCTGAACAACAGCCTCACTTTTTACACTCGACATGCCATAGCAGCATATTTTGTGTTCTGCCAGCTCCACAAGCTGAGCTAAGCACAATAACTGGGAGTGGTGTGCATTTATTTGCATGCCACTGTTGCAGGCTGTACCTAAACAATGGCACTCCTGCACCTGGAGAAAAGCAGCATTTTAAATAGATATCTAGGCTCTCAAATGTTCAAATTTTATCAAGACACCATTTAATTGATTTCTTGTATTCTATTTACACCTCCATTGCACATATATGCTTTATATTAGATTTACAATGTTAAAATTGTAGATTTCCATTTTTACTGAACTCAGCATCCTCCAATAAGGGCACTGTCACACATCCATTCAGCTCTCAAAATAATTCTGCATGACTGGAAGTTTTCTGCTATAGCACCTACTTACTATATTTGATCAAGTGTTCAGTGTCACAATATGTTGATGCATTTAAGTCTCTTTTTCCACCAAGGTAAAAAGACTGGCCTTTTCCTGTTTCTAGAGCATATGAAATGACACAAACATCTCCATATAAAAATTTCATCAGTGATCGTGGTGAAAAAGGATGAAGATCACACAAAGGCAAGTACTCTGCAGTTCTTTCCTCAAGTGTTGTAAACACAGCATAAGGTAGTCATGCTGGAAGCATAACCTAAACCCACTTTTCCTGTTCCTTCCTGTTTGTTGTTCTCTATCAACATTTTAATGCTTTGATGAAATGCAAGTATGAATACACAGACATGCTGTAATTTGTTGTGCTTTTCCTTTCCCCATGTCTGTAATTTCTACATAACTAAGAAAACCTGTATTAATCTAATTTACACATAACAAGAAACACATAACTCTGCTCCTTTGACCATATAATCATGAAACTTGCTTGTCATGTTACTGGATTACAGCAGTATAACCTGTGGTCACCTTTATTAGCTGTTCAGTCTGCTCACAGATATTTTATATTGCACATGTTGAGAAGAAAGCATTAAATATTAAAAACTTTGCATATGCTTATGTTGACACTCTCAACACCACACATACTATTCCATACTGCTCTCTGTATCTAAGATACAACAGCATAAAGAATAATGTGGGAAAAAAAATAAACCAAAACAGGAGTCACACTTTATGTTTCCTCCATTCTGGCTTTGTGTATTTCTCTAACGCTGCCACAAGGACATTTCTCTTACATAATTTCTCCACATAAAATGAAATGGACCTTCATGGGGGCAGACTGGAAAAGAACTTGGAGTGTTTGTAAATTGTCTAAACCAATGAAGCTTCCAATGCTGTCAGTGAAGGATTTACATCTGAAACACAGCCAAGATGCTTCCTAGACTGATCCATCACCAAGGTTTTCTTAACAGAACATGTTATTTCCTTCATGCTTGTACTGCTGGACAGTGCCAAATGATTAATAATTCAGAAAGACAGACACTTAAAATTGCATAGTTTTACTCTCTGCCTCTGCTTGGCCACCCTATAATCAAAGTGCCAAAACCAGCTAGGCAGGCAGAAGAATCCCTTACAAAATTATTACATTTATTGATACAGAACAATTTCACCTGCAGAACTTATGAAATCTTCCAGCCTCACCCTCAGTAGTGCACCAGATTCCTCCCACATGCTGATGAAACCTTTTACTTTTCCAGCACCAAGGAAACATTGCAGTGCAGCCTTCTGACCCTCACACCACTACCACCACTGCCACTTGCAAGGGCCCTTGCTCCAGGTCTGCTCTCATGTAAAGCCTGGTGCCAACAGGGAACTCAGCCCTACCAAAGGGATTTCCTCTTCCCCCCCAAATCTGGAGCAGTTGTTACTCCCATGGATATACTGTGAAAACTCTCAGCAACATTAAATATCACTGAAGTTCACAGACTGCACTCAATAACCTTTAAATATTAAATCAAATAAATGGAAATCTAGGCTCCAAGTTCTGTGGCAGGCTGGGCTGAAAAGAGCAGCCCTGGGTCAGACAACACCAATTCTGGCTTGTGACTTTTGTGTGGAGAGAGGACTGTGGGCAGTGGCAATACCTTGAATAATTCTGGTTAAAGTGCTGTGGCTGGTCTGCCAGAGCTCTCAAATCAAACACTTTCCTGGACCAAATATTAATGCTTCTAAAACTGGAGGTTCACAGTGTTGGCTACTAATGCAATAAGAAGCCTTCATATCTCATTTCTCTGCATGTAAAGCCAGAATACAGAGTCTAATCTATGACAACAGCCATGACAAACAGCTGCTGAAGATAAAAGCAGGAAATCAGACAAAAAGGATGTTTTGGATGGCTATCTGTATTGCTTTATCATGGACTGAAGAGTTAATTGCAGTAGCTGTTTGGGCAATTTTAAAATAGACAAAGATCTACCAACGCAGAGCACTTCTGTCACACCCTTTAAACCTTCCTATTGTTTCAAAGCACAAAGAGAAGACGCCAGTGCCTCCTTTTTTTTTTTTCTTTTTGTCCAGCAGAGGGGAGGTGGAGGAAGAGGCAGGGATGGATTCTATTGCAGAAATGCCTGGAGGGTCACACGGATGGCTGAGGTTAAGCAAAATGCCAGAGATTTCATCCAGGTGCTCTGAGCGATGTTTTGCTCAGGCTTGCACTGAGACACCAACTCTCCAGCCAGCATCTACTGCCCAAGCCCTCAGCAGGAACCTCTGCACCAGTGTGTGTTTACCCTTTCTGGTGGATAAGCAGAAGACAATGCTGAGTTGTAGCTCTACTCATTTTGAATTTCTGCCTAGGAGAAACTCCAGCCTCAGACTCCTGTGCACTTAAGATGGATGATAGTACTTTGAGGTGACAGCTGAGGGCACTGTGCTGTAATATGCAATTTATGTCTCTAATGTGTTCTTAAGCCACTAGAAGCTAATCATAGAGAAGCAGAAATCATAAAATACATACAAGTATTTGCACCATTTGAAAATACTTCCCAAGTATCACAGAGAGCAGCAAAAGTAAAATGAGATTGGCATAATCTGCACACTTGACTGAAATGGGCAGAGCTTTCATAAATTAACTATTTACATGTCTGAGTCTTCCTACCACACAAACTTCTTGACCACAGCAGGGCCAAAGATTTTGCAGAATAAAAAACATCCAAAAAGAGGGTACTATTTCATTAGACTTGTGATTTCAGGAGTATTTTTAATAGAAACAAAGCAGAATTCCATTACAAACCAGCTGATCAGCATCTTGTCCATTCGTGGGATGTGCTCTCAGACACTGAGAGACCCAAGACAAATCCCTACTGACTTTCATGGGGGTTTGCCTGAGCAGACAGGCAACAGAGCTCCTTTAAAGTGTGCGTGTACTCGCCAGTGCAGGGAACCATGTACTTATTTCCTCAGACAGCAGGAGCCAAATGAATCTAATGAATGTCATTTTATCTGCTGCTGAGGCTGTTTATAATAATAAACCCACTTCAGTCCTTAGTCTCTGCAATTTCTGTGGAAGTTGACCCAAGATTAAGTCTCCAGGAAAGAAAATGTAAAAGTGTTAGAAATCATGGCTATTTCTTCCCTCTCTACTAGATGTTGTCTAGTGGTTTCAGCAAATTACATTCAAGATTCTGCACTGCTGATTAGAAGTGTCACTACCTGATCCTTGAAGGCCACAGCCATTCCCCTATGTCCTTATGTGCAGACTTTTATTGAGTTGTGGTCTCTGCTCCTTGTGTTTGAAGTGTTCAAACCTTCAAAGATACTCAAAATATTACAGCCTGTAACAAATAATGCATGTTCACAGAGAGACAGCAGCCATTTTGACGCCTGTCAGTTTGTGCAAAATCCAAGTTCTACATCAGTTTCTGGACCACAATCTGAAAAACAGTTCTCTCCTGGATTTACCCATTTTTTTTTTTCAACCTTTGTATGTAACACTGGACAACTAACCTAGAAATCCAAAAATCCTAGTACCAACCACAGAGTTTGAAGATTGATGACACAGATTCAGAAATATCTGTGGAAGCATGGAGAAACAGAAGTGAAAGGTAATCTTCTATGGCACAGCCTGATACAGTCTTTCCTTCAAAGATCTAATGCAGTATTTTTCCCTACAGACACTAGGAAAATTGGAGAGAAAACTAGTGCTGGCTTACCATGCAAAGGAGTGAGACCTTTTTTAAAGCAGCTGTAAGACTTACTGTCAACTAATGCCAGCAGATATTTCAAGAGGACTAAAAGAATATATTCTTTAAGAAGTTTATTCCTGCTCCTGAACCCACAGAAGCACATTTTCTCCTCTGGGTTTTTTTGCTGTAGTTCAACAGAACTTCAGGGTTACCTTACTCATGTCCACAGCTCATTGGAGTTTAACATACCAGCCTAAATATTCACATTGAAGTTGTGGCTATGAGATTTTCACCCAGCTGCTTGTCTGATTTGGAGAGATGGGAAGAAGAAAGTGCAGGAACCAACCATCTGTGTTCTTACCTGACTGCCATGTAAAACTTAACCCTTATGAGTTCAATGTAAGATGGAATTCAAAACAGAAAGGAAAGAGAAATACTCTGAGAATCTCATGAAAACTGAGATCATGCCCTCAGGTTCTCCCAGCACCTCCTGTTTGACAAATACAGCAGCATCACGCATGAACAGCAGGAACTGAGCTGCAGAACTCAGCTCCTTGATTAAGGAAATAAAACAATTAACTGTGAACAGGTAATGAAAACAAACAGACATTCAGAAAACGACTCCATGTCCCACACTGTTGCCAACGCCTCCTGAGCAGCAGCAGTGCTGTTATAATGTCACAGCAGCAGCAGCGATTTTGAAGTTGGCAGCAGCTTGGCCCTTCCAGCCAGGCTGAGTCACTCCCTCTCATCAGACAGAAATGACTTTACGCCCTGGAACAGCAGAGCCCTGATCTCCACCCGTGTTTCCTTTCTCTCCAGCCTATTTTTTGCCTCCTACCTGCGTGTGCCGTGGCAGCGGTGTCCCAGCAGGCTCGGAGCGCCGCTCCCAGTGTGGCTGGCACGTTATTAACGGAGAGGTGGCTGGTGTCTCTCATTGCACTTCCACTGAGTGAAAGCACCTCAGAACTAATTTAGCTTTCACTCACAGGGGAAGGCACGCTGCTCCACCAAGAAGTTCGCTCTTCTGCTGCCTTTAGCAATAAATTCCCCTTCTTTTTTTGTTTTAACATTAATAAGGTGAGAGAATAGAGTATTTCCAAAAGAAATTAAGAAATGCAGAAGATAGATGCAAGTGCAGAGGCTCCCTGTGAGTAACCACCAAGCCCAAGCCAGAGAGAGAACACGAACACTGAAGCAGATGTACAGGGTGGAGAAGAGCTCCACAGGCAAACAAGCAGTAATAAAGCCTGTGCCTAGTGCACGGAGTTAAGCAGGTCTCTCAACCATTTAAACTTTCTTCCCTGTTTGTGAGAGTTCTCTGTGGCAACAAATGCAGAACTCCTGTGAAATTAAGGACTATCGAAATAATTTTGCTCCCCAGGCTGAGAAGGTCAAACAGATTCAGAAAGTACTTCATATCCATCACTGTAAGAATAGAAACCTAATTAGAGACCAGACTTTGTCATCTAAAAGAGATCAAATTCACTTAAAGCTATCATCTGAAACATATTTTTTTAAAGACTTTCCCTTGATTATTAATTCATTTACTTGCACTGCACACAGGTTCACTCAAATGAACCACCTCTTAACTGCCAATCATATTGGATTTTTGAGGATCACTGTTTGTTACACTCTCTTCCTATTTCTAAATGTCTCCTATTTTTTCTCTTTTGGTGCTCTTTAAGACAAGCTATTTTACATTTTGGATTCTTATATATAACTTTAAGAATGTGCATTATATGCCTGTGATTTTGTGTTTCTCTAAGGGAGTAGCAGTACTACAGTGAACTACCAGAACAGACTGCACTGTACCCATGGGATCAGGAGGCTACCTGCAAAGACACCACAGGGTCTCCTCTGCCATGGAATCAAAGCCAGCAAGAAAGGGGATCAAGAAAGATTTCTCTTCCAGGTGCACTTAAAGATTTTCCACCTCTGTGTCAATTAAACAGAGTAGTGGCAGTGTCAGTTAATCATTGCATAGATGGATTTGGATCAATAGCAAGGACCAACATGTGTGTGCCTTACATATAAGGAAAACTTCACTGACTTTAATGGGTATTTTCTTATTCCTTCATATTTGAATAAATTTAACACCCAGAAAAGAGTAAAAAGAATAATGATTACCTTGGGCTGGAATGCTTTAAACTTCCTGTGCCACTGCTTCAGTAAAAGGGGTGAATAATTCTTTAATGGACAAATATAGATTGAGGATAAAATGGAATGTACTTTATCTTTCACTTTAACCTCATTTAACAACTGTTAGACTAAGTTGGTAAGCCCAATATTTTGCAGAGATATTTTGGTTAGTGTTTATCTTAGGTTCATACACCCTCTACTTCTTACTCTGTACTAAACACTGAAGATAAAAATCAAACAGAATTAGATCACTATTCCTCAGGCTAGTGACAGACACTGGGTAGAGAATCTGAGTTAAATTTTTTTCTACCCCAAAATTATCTGCATCCAGAAAATTAATCAAACTTTAAAAAAAAAAAAAGGGAAAAAAAAAAGAGAGATAAAAAGTTGGAGAGCAGTTACACAACCTAAATTTTTTTGCATATAAAAATATTGCTGTAGCTTTTTGCCTGTTACTACCTATGAAAGTATCAATCCTCCTTTGATTACGCAGTTATTGCTGGAGAGCATTACCACCAGACAAATGACTTTGGAGACTTTGACCACATTATTTACCTGTGACATTAAAGTTCAAAATGTGATCCTAAATGATCCAGCTTTGGCTTGCCCAGCTCTGTGTCTGTGGATGTTTGTACAGAGATATAAACAAACCCCAAACCATAGCTATTAGATCTTGGAGTGCAAACTACATCGAGATGTCTCACTATCATTTCAAAAGGCTTCCCACTGTCAGGCTGAAATGCCCAGGTGGGAAGACTGCTGTGAAAGTTGTAGGCGATGCTGCTGACTGGTTTTCAGAAGATGAGGAGCATTTGAAGGCATCAAAGATTCCTGTGTGGATGTGTGTACATTAATCCCTGCCTTTGTGATACCCAGACTCGAATATTGTAACACGTTCTTTAATAGATTGCAAGACTCATCTCCTCACAGACTGAACCCTGCTCAGATATGTCACTGCTCCCACCAGGCTTCTGACTGATTTTAGCTATTCCAAACTTAACATAATGGTTGCTGAGAGATTATATTGTTTGAAGGCTGAGTTTGCATCTTGCTTTCAGGTTTTTGTCTCCACTCTTCCACTACTGGCAGAACTAGAAGCTCCCAATGTCCCTGAGATAGAAAACCTGTAATGAAGAAAGGGTAGGGCTTTCCTGAAAATGAAGTCCAGCTTATATTTGCTTTAATAAGAAGCAATAATCTATTGTTAAAAATTCATATCCCCACCCTGCTGTAAACAGAAGAAAGATGCTGGAATACTTGTTTTGTTTGTGGTGAAACACAGAGTAGGAAAGCTCAGATGTGACAGTGAAGAAAGACACAAAGCACCCAGACTTCAGTAACAGCTTTTCAAAGCAGTAGTTTGAGTTTTCATTACTCTGTTCCACTTGATGGTTTCAGCTTCATTCTTCATTCTGGCATTTCAACAAGTAGTATAAAGGTAAATATGTGTTTATCCACCTGCCAGAGCCTGCTTTCAGTCCTCCACACAGGCCCTCACAGCACTCAGGAGGGTCACACTAAAGAAGTACATTTAATAGCTCAAAGCAACTAAAACCCCAAGCACAATGTAATTTAAATACACATCCCAAGTTAATTTTAGTGGGTTTTTTAGCATTACTAAGTGTTTTTATGGGTAATGATAGCACTGAGCACCAGCCTTTGCTGAAAAAGAACATCGCTCTTGATGAGGGCCTGCAGGCCTCTCTGCTCTCCATCCACACACAAAAAGGTGGGAGAATGTGCAAACACTTTGTGGCACTGGCCTGCACCAGTCTGGGCTCATCTGGGAGTTGCTACCAAACATACCCAGATTCTGTGTCTATTTTCATATCCTCTTCAGGACTTGTAGAGCAGCACTCACAAAGATCAGTCAGTGCCTTCTTTATGTGAGAATGACTCCTGGCTCCTCTTTAAATCCCTTCTGGCCCTTCCATACAGTCAGCATAAGAATTTTCCACTGATAGGACTTGCCAAACTTCCCCTACATCTATTTCCATTTCTCTTCATTTTTTCTTGCTCCTTTCATTTTTTTCCTCTGCATGCTGACTCCCTGGTTCCTCTTCTACTAAATTATGCTCTATTATTTCCACAGCCTAAAGAACTCACAGCTGAAGCATTATTTCTAACCTTATTTTGTATTCCTAGCACGTCCTATAATCTGTTTTGAGCGTTATTTGCAGCCAAGATGCTGACACAGCACCAATTTTGTTTTCATGGTTTGACTGGGTAAAAGTGTGCCTTACTACAGGCACTGGGTTAAAAACAGTCAGCTCCCTAACAACAACACAAACACGTCTAGAATGAGCCTTATTTTTTCAGGTGTTATTGTTTCTAAGTGGCAGCTGCAAAGCCTCAGCCCATCTTGGGAAAAAAGGGAGAAAAATGATAAACTGAAATGGTATTTTTGTTGCATACTCTTTTTATTCCTTTCCCAATTTTATTATGACATTTTTTTTTCCCAGAGAATAAGCATTCATACCTGACCCACATCAAAGGTAACTGTTGAGCATGAGAGGGTCCCCTAAAGCTTTTCTGACCTGTAAAAAAAAAAAATCTTCCTTCCTTTTCTCAGAAATTACTGGTACCTAAACTGAGTCATTTATACTATAGTTCCTTGTTCTATGTGCTTAGGTATCCAAGGTATTCCCACCTCTTTTTCCTCTTTTCATGGGAAATTATGCTCTGTGAATACACATAAATCTAAAATCCCATATCCAAGCCTTTCTGAAGTTTTAGAGGAAGTCTGATATGTGAACCACTGTCCCATTTCATAAAAAAACCCTTTTAAACAGCCAAACCAACTTCTTTAGCACTTTGAAGAAAGCCAGTAAGAACAGTGAAATATTAGCTTCTGATAACCTACACTATCCATTTATTATGAAAGTCTAAGGAAGTTATTAAGAAAGCTTAACTTCGTGAGTCACTAATAAAAATTATTGCAAAATCATCATGCTTGTTTATTTCATGTACAGATTGCAAATATTAAGTCACTGCCAATCATGCAAATTCAACGCATTAGAAGGAGTCATGGAGAACTCTCTTCTACTACAGCTTGTAAATAAGCACCATGTAAACTGCCATTAACAATTTAATTAAGAAAAAAGAAGCACAACTGCAGAGGAGTCCAACACCTGAATAACTATAGGGTTTAACACCCAGCAATACAGGCTGTGTCCAAAGATGCATCACTTTCAAAACAATTAACTAATAATGGTACTGGAAAGCCAAGCTTGCCTCTGAAGAATGAGATAACTGTGGGATGCACACTGTCACCACCACAGAAAAAGGATTTTTTTCTCTCTCTCTTTTCTCCCTTCTGTTTAAACCAGAGAGGAGGTTACATGAACACCAGGAAAGATGCCAGTTAGGGTGTCTGGCCCCTTGACTTCCAGCCTAGCCTGGTGGAAGAGAAGTCACTAAATGACAAAGTGCCACAGGTCTCCTCAGAGTGATTCAGCTGTTCTGCACCTGGGACAAACTGCAGAACTCGGGACAGGTCACCCAGCAGGGCTGGCTGGGGAAAGGGCTGCTCAGTGAATTTGGAATCTCAGACCTGCCACCTGTTCTTGTTCTGGCCATTACCCTCCTGCCTTAGGCACAAGCTCTGCATATTGAAGGTGCTCCCTTCTGTCAACTCCTCTCAGGGGGCACAAAGGGAAGTGCCCCTATCAGTTCATCTCCAGGAGCCATGTGCAAGGTTTTTGCTGCCTTCACTATTTAGGCTGAAGAACCCACTACAGAGAATTTCCTCTCAGCATGTGAATGAATTCCATCTCACACGACACTTGGATGGACTCTGTGCTACCCCTCCTGCTCAGGGCAGAGCTGCTGACCCACCAGGCTTTACCCCAGTGCCAGAAGAGGCTGCACCTGCACACGAAGTCCCAGAAAACGCTGCCTTTCAGTCCTGTCAGAGAGCACACCCAGAGTTATACCCCAGCTCCTGGCTGAGGGATTTGCATCCCCACAGAGCCTTGGCTCTGTGCTCCTGTCCCAGCAGAGACAAAGACATCCCCTCACACACGTGTGGGCGTTTCAAACGTGCAGCAGCCAACTCAGCCTGCCCCACACCAGGGAGGAGGGGCAGGGACCTCCAGGGAGTTAGTCTGACCTGGTGATACCTGAGGATGAATCCTGGCATTTAGTGACCATCCTTTGTGACTCCTTTTTACATAATGGGGGGCAGAGGGGGAATAATCCAGAAAACTTGGGAAAACCAGAATGAAATAGTCTTATAGAACTACATCTCACAGATTTCCAGCTGCCAACTTCACACTGGGGAAGGATTATGTTTCAGCAGCATAAATAACAGTTATAGAGTTGGCATCTTGGTTCAATATGAATCTTTGTTTTCCTTTTTTTCATAGCAGAGTGATATTTTTTCCCAAATTTCTTCAATACTAACTCTATTTAATGCCAAAAGCAAGAAAGGATGGGTAGGCATAATCTGACCAACCTTACTTATATTCAGTTTGGAAATATTCCATTCAGTTCACCTAGACTGAATTCTCAATGATATGCCTAATTATCTTGGTCTTAATTTTTTTTTTTTATGACCCATTTTAGATACGCTGGTTTCAGTGCTAGCAAAAATACTCACTGATGTTGATGGGCTTCTGCTATTTTTTCCCAATTTACATTAAACTACCCAGGAGGTCCTCTAATTCTTACCACAGCCAGGAAGCCCCAGTAACCTGGCCAAACCAGGCTTTCTATAGCTTGACGCACCCTCCTTTTCATGTGGCTTTTGTTTTCTGTTGGCTCTGCCTTTTTCTCTGACTCACTGCTGGCTACACTGTCACACAATCCCACACGCTCATTCTCTGCAGCTTCAGTTCAATAACCTGCCCATTTCCATTTTATATACATGCTGTATCCATTTTTTACCTCAGCAAAATACTGATTTCTATCTGACCCTCCCATACAGAGCACCACACCTGCTCTGCAGCATGAGCCAGCTCCAGGTGCTAATTCCAACGCCCTAAAACCCCATCCCTTGTGCACGATGGCTCTGTCACTTCATTCCTCTCTCCTCTTTGGATCCATTGTTTTATTCTCACTACAAAATTTGTATTTCAAAAGCATTCTTTGCTCTCTCTCCTACTTCTGCTACAGAGACAATTTTTGCACCCTGAAGAACTACAGCAATCATTTCTGTATCCCTCAAATTATGCCCTCATCTTCTATGTAGATTGTGCTCTCTGCTGAACTAGAGTACCCAGTCTTTGGGACCCCTGCATCTATTATCCTGTTCTGCTCAACAAAAACATCCAAAGGCTTTCTCCTTTCCACCCTTTCTCAGGAACCTCATCAACTGCTCAGGGAGACTGTAACCCCTTTCCTGTAATCTCTGCCTTCTTGTGCAGAGACAGATCCTGACTTGATAACACAGATATTTCCCAATTGCTTGAAATATGCATTAGTGCAAAAGGGGGAGAAGGGAACTGAGGAGTTTCTGAGAAAACTGCAGCTGAGATTTGCTCTCTCCCAGCCTCGTGTGCAGCCTCAGAGCACACCCTGTGAGGTACCACTGTTACCCCCCTGCCTGTGCTCAGGGTGCTGCACAATAAAGATACAGCTTTTGCCTCTGAGTCTTTGGGTGCTACTGAAATATATGTGCTAAACAACACACTG
The DNA here is from genome assembly GCA_037834095.1 of Argya squamiceps. Taxonomy (NCBI): domain Eukaryota; kingdom Metazoa; phylum Chordata; class Aves; order Passeriformes; family Leiothrichidae; genus Argya; species Argya squamiceps. Next base: position 16,319,609 of record JBBMKD010000022.1, read on the forward strand.
CATAACCCTGCCCAGTTAGTGTTTCCTTCTTTTTGCCTCTCACCCAGCACCTGTACACCCAGCAAAGTACAGCACAATTCAGCAGAGATAGCTGAGAAAAAAATTGGGATTCTCTTTTTCACTGGGGGTAGTGCATTATGAGCTGTTTATTTTATTACTTACTCCTTACAGTATATGGTACATATAAACATGATGAGAATTTTTTTTTTTTTTGCTGTTTATCATCTCATCTTTCACAGGAAGAAAATAAAACCAATACAAACAAAACCCTAATATTCATGTCAATGCAAGAATAGATCAATGGATCAAAGCCAAAACAGTCCCAAGAGGAAAGCAATAGTCTCTTTTTCTGTTAATGAACAGTCTGTTGTTGCAAATTCATGTAGGCTTTAATTTAATAAACACAAATGGATGAATGTGCTTACAGGATGTCATCCCCTTCAGGCTTGAAATCACTGACATGGAAGAATTGTCACACTTCAGTGAATTGAGTGCTACTCCCTACCCTTTCAAACCTCATTCACTGTGGCAACACAGATATGGAAAATAAAATTTAATTTTATAACTAATTCTTATGCCTTTTGCTGAGTTTCACTCTTTTGCATTGGAATGTGGATTTTAAAAGTAACTTCCTGTTTTACCTGACTTGTAGATAAATTGGTTCAGGCTGACTTAAAAAAAGATAAATTAAAACTCCCCTTAGCTTGAACAGAGAATTTTAATAAATTAAAAAACCCCAAACCATTTGGAGTTCACTTGACCTCATGTGGGTAGATTCAGAAAATGAGTCACTAATGTCAATAAGCTTCAGTCCTCACATAAAATGTAGTGCAAGTTCAAATGTATTTATCTACCAAATGCTCTGACTGTCACTTAGAGGCTAAAACCTGCAATCTCCAATGAGCATTACACAGAGCAGTGTTTTTAATCCACTCTACAAAACAAGGAGCAAGCCCTAACCTCTGCCTACGGTGGAGTAACACCTGTATAAAACAGATCCTACTGCTGCTCAAGGCAGCAAGGGTTAACAGTGCTTCTGTAAACACTCCTTCCCTTTGCTGAGCCCACTGACACATTGCTCCAGCCCCAAACAATTAGCAAGGAGTACATTTTGAGGGGGGGAATAAATGTAATACAGAGATCAACTTCTAAAAAAAAAATTAAGAGATCTTCCTAATCTGTTTTACAGTTTGACTAATACCAGCTTGTTAAGTCAGGCATGTCACAGAGTTTCTGAGACAGACTGGATTTTGGGGTTCTTCTGGGGGAGGGTGGGTTTGGTTTTTTTATTCATCCATGAAAGTCTTTTCAAAGAGCAGTCAGCTTTGTCCTTTGTTTGTTGCAAGGGTTATAACCTGGCCATAAAAAACTTTATTCAAACATTGCCTCCTTTAATCTGCATGAAGAAATTTATCCAAGTACCAATTCAAAACCAAATCTGTGACTTAGCAAAATTAGATTTAAAGCATTTGCATCTTTCTGTTCTCTAGAACTGAAAGGAGAATTAGTTAGCAGAGATGGAAACAAATGAAAAGAACCCCAACAAACAAAACCAAAACAAAAACCTCTAAAAGTGTACTCTGATGCTTCTAGCATGGAACTCTGCCCTACAGAAATCATAAGAAATATACAATGTACATAAGATCCATATTTTGCTATTCCTAGAGTTACAGGGGGACAAAAGAAGCTGGAAGAGTGGAGGAAACCAAACATGCCACAAAACATGCAGGCTACAACCTTCATACCATGTCAACTTCATTAATTTAAGCCATCTTCAACATTTTAATGGAGTGATTAACTGGCATGCCAACCACATCAGTCATGTCACCCAGTAGCAAAGTATATTTTAACTTAATTCATTATAAATGTCTTGCTTCAAAGTGAGAAATGGGGATCAAAAGCTCACCTGATGGGATATAGAAAATTCAAAAATGTCAAGTCCCATTTCTTGTGAAGAAAGCAGCCCAAGAGCCACAGCTTCATGCTTGTCTTTAGCCCTTATGAGACACAAATGACAAACTTTGCTCTGTACCACAAATGGTGGCAATAAAAAGTACCACAGAATGGACATCTTAAAAACAAGCTAAAAAACTTATGGTGGCAAATGATGAAACTTATTGATAGATAAAGTTAATCCCCAAGATGTTCAGAAGACTGAAGTGGGTAACTCAGATGAGGGAAAGTGACAGAAAATTCCAAAATGGACAACACAGAACCCTCAGCCACCCTTTGAATGTTCACACACATTTCCTAAAGAAGGTGGAGTCACTCTAGGTACATCATTAACTCGTTAACAAGCTCATTCTACCTATTAAACTCATTAAATCCTCAATACCATCTGAGATCAGCCTATCTATAGCTTTGCACCAGAGATAAGAACAGGCTCAACTCACAACCTTCACAGCATCCTCCTGCCCGAACACTTTGATAGCACAGACGCCTGAACCAGTGAGCCACAAAAGAAAGAGCTGCAGCCAGACTGATGCCCTGTTTCTGATTAGCAGGTTTGCAGGGGCATGCTGAGGACAATACACATCTTCTGTTTTTTCAGTTAGGCCAGGCAGGGCTGGTTGATGGGTCTCCAAACTCCACCACACAGTTTAAGTGTGCCAGGTCTCAGGTAAATCATTTATTTCACTGGAACAAATCAAGGAAGGAATGTTTTTCCTGCTTCTTTTCATTTTCACTCCTTCACTCCTTTGTTACCACTGCAGACCCCCATGGGTTCAGGGTGCAGAGACCCAGCACAGTTACAGACACAAATATCAGTTGCTTTGGGATGGGTAAAGGTGCAGTGTTCTCACAGCTGGCAGTCCTCTCAATTGTGCAGAAACGACCCCACATTTGCGTTAATGAATAAAGGTTGGATTCTTTCCACATGAACGCTAAACTGCATCTTCAGATGAAGGTGACAATTACTGAAACAAAAAGCCACAGCCATATTATGGAACTCCATGCTGCCTGTCTTTGCATCCCTGGAATTTGACCAGGTTTGGAGCTGGAGAACAAAAGAATCTCTGTGTGAATCACAGAAGGTGCTGCTGGAAATCTGATGATAAAGCTTATGCTTTGAAGTTTTATAGTTTTGACTGCAGATCCAATTACACATCAGCATCCAAATAATTAGGAGCTTATCCCAATCAAAACATTATTTTCAGAATTTCTATCTTAGCCTGCAAATTCTGGTGCCTTCCTGGTGTTCTAAGCAGCCTCATCCCCAGGTGAAATCAAAAGGACAAAAAGATCCTTTGCAGCATTAGGGATCTCATCAGATCACCTGCTGCTTGTTAAGGCAGAATCACAGCTTATGTTTTCCCAATGTTTTGACTCATTAATTGTTTCTGCTCAGTGAACCAGCTCCAACTAAAAAGATACCAGGACATAAGTAGCCCATATCTGCTCGCTGAGGAGGTGAAAGAATGAAGTTTCAGTTCCATTCTGAATCTTGCTTACTGGTGGCAGCTGGTGAGTCAGGGGTCTGGCCCAGCAACCTTGACTGGAAATTGCCTCTCTCTGCACCAAGAGCTGCATCTGAATGATTACATGAAAGGCATTGGCTCGAACAAATTGGGGTTTCCTGCTAGGAAGTAATTTTGTGGGAAGACCTCATAACTCTTACACAAATTCCCTAAGCCACTTTTCACTACAAAACTGAACTGACTTGGTCTGGTTTTGCACTGTTCTGTACCTAACATAATTTTGTGCATGTGAACTAAACTCTGAAAGTGTTAGGTAATGAATGGGTGGGGAATACTGGTCATGGACAGATGTCAGCAACAGTATTTCTGAATTTCATTTAGCACATTTTTACAGAAAACATTAGAGCAGGATACACAACAAGAATGCTAATCCAGTACCAGAGTTTTTACAAGCCATTGTTAGATACACAAATCATTCTAACACTGAGATGTAAACTCACACCTAAATTTGGTTCTGCTATCGAGTGCTGTCACTAACCCCATCTCTCATTCCAATAAATACATAACTGAGGCTAGGGGAGCTGCATTACAATGAGTAAAATCTTCAGTTTTGCTCTCCCTGCTCAATGTATTTCTCACTGACTGCTGGAGATGCTGAACTCCCTGCAAAAGGCAGGAAGTGCCCAGCCCGTGGCAATGGGTCTGGAGAACTCCAAAGAGCAGAGTGACACATCCCTGAGGATTTTTTGCACACATGGGCCTTTTTGGGTCCCTTGGTCTGTGCCCACTGGAGTGGTTTGCTGTGAGCACTCCCATGAGATTCTGGCAGCTCATGGTGGCTGCCCCTGTGCACAAGCCAGCAGTGGGAGCAAACCAGGCAGGGCATGTTTATCAGGTGCCCCTGAGAACATGCTGGGAATGAAATGGAGCTGGCTGAGCCCTGGCTAGCACAAACTTCATGGTCTCTCATGAACTTCCTGTGACCCTCTAAGGAACACTGAGCTATTGAAACACAGACTTACTTACCTCTCCTATAGCTGCTGCTGGGTTTTTTGAAGCAGTTTTTCCTGTAAGCTGAAGTGTTTTTTTATTTAGACTGACTCACTAATGCTGATGGTGCCTAATATTCAGGTTAACAGTACCTCTAAAAAGGCATTTTTCACATTTTACTACAAACCATTGCTCTGAAAAATAAAAGTCATAATGTTCTAGATAGGCAAACAAAGTTACTGTGAAATTAAGAGTTTTTTTCTAGGGATACCTAGGGGGATTGACATAATCCTTTCTTGTATCAGCCAAAGATCTTATTTTTAAAGTAAATGTTTTGAATATTAGCAAATACTAACTTCTCGCTGAGTGCCTATAAAAACCAAAAATGCCATTATTCCCATTTACTTCAGATCTATCCATGCACATCCATGTGTGCCACAATCCTGCCTGTACAAATCACTTCCATTTAGAGCAATTAAGCTGAACGAGGCTGAACTGAACAACTCTGGAATTTCAGGTTTAAGGCTTTGGAAGTACAAGTAAAACAAAACAAACCCAAACCTCAGCCTGCAATGCAGCCACTGTGCAACCACATTGCACTGTTGGAGCAGACTGTTGCTTCCATCAGGGGAATACTGAGTGTGGTCACTCCACGTCGATGTGGCAGGGCTGAAATGCAGATTGGGACAAAGTGCCTTGAATTTCCTTGCTCAGGCTCTGGCCTCTGCCCAGTGTGTTTTCCAACACTCCAACAGCACAGAGGCAGCAGGAGCAGCCTGGGCACTAAATGCAGCTGCTCTGGAGCACTGAGCCATCCCTCAGCCCGGGATGTGCCTGTCCCTGCTGTCAGCACCCTGCCAAGCGCACCAGGAGGGTTCCCACCCTGCCACCCCGGCCAAGCTGAGCTCCAGAGCCCCGGGAGGGACTTGGCTGGGGTCAGGACACAGCCCCGAGGGGCCAGAGCCTGTGGTGTGGGGAGCAGAGGGCACAGGCAGGCAGGAACCCACACCTCAGAGGTGTTAGAGCTCCCAGTGTCACAAAAACAGACTTTCTCATCTTCTAATGGGCTGTAGATTTTATTGAAGTCGGTTTCTTTACTTTTTGTTATTATTATTATTTTTTCCCAGGGTGGAACATTGCATAGTTTGCATTTCCACAATTAGGGAGAGCTGGGAAGTGAATTAATCTCAGCCACTTGTACACACACTTTAGGCTGTAATCCAGAGATAAATGATACTGAGCTCTACTGCAGGCACTCCTCAACTAAACTCAAGGAGCAGGCATGTAGGAATTAAAGGATTGTGCAGGACCAAGGCACAGAGACCTGCATCACTGCTGGAAATCCTGAGTGATACAAAGGGAAAGTTACTCACCTATAGTCACCAAAGGGATTGAATAAATGAAATCACCAAGACAGCCTTATATCATCCCATTTCTCACAAACACACCTAAAAGTAATGGGCATGTAGAGAAAGTCCTCTCAACTCCTCCTACTGTGAGGTTTCAGTGTAACATTCAGAGGATTCCTTGGTCACCTTCACTGATCCTCTGAGACCGAGCCAAAAAGCTTAAATTCTGCTGGGAAGTTCCAGTCAGTGTCAAGCAAATTATGTAGTTAATAAGGGATATCAATTTGTGCATCCATGTAAGCACTGACCACCCTCTGCTTGTTTTTAATTGTTTTGAGAAGAGTAACTGAGGTCCTGCTGTCTGCTCCTAATATTTGGTCTCTGCTGTGTGCACTGCTCAGAAATACTCACAAGCACTGAAGTAGGACTCTCACTGACTATTATGTAATGCAAAAGCACAAGGGGCTCTTCATAAAAGTACTCAGAGCCCACCCAGCACCTCACCTGCTGAAGACAACCAAAGGAGCATTACATTTTGCAGGCCCCATGACAACAATCTGCAATATGAAGGTGCTGAGAGGGAAATAGCACCATCAATTTGGAGGAACATTTGGACATCAAACCAGCACAAGACAAAATAACCAGCAACTGAAAAACAAAAGGCCTGCTCACTGAAGGCTAAGTACTGGAGCATAAACACCTATAGTACTGTCAAAGCAAAGGAAGTAAAAGATAAGCAGATGAAATGCATAAAATGGATCACCTGCATTACAGAGAAACATCACATTTGTGAAAATACTATTTATCTGAGTATCACAAGGGTGAAGCTCTAGGTAAAAACATGCCAGACTCCCAGGCTTACCAAGAAAGGTTATTTAAGAGGGAGGTTGCCAGGAAGTAAAACTGAGGTTGTTCAGCAGCCTTCTAGGGCTCACAAGGAGGCAGAAAAGTGTTCCTGGAGCTCTTGCTGCCCAGTGACATCCACTGCATTACCCTGCCCAACTGGTCCTTTTAGAAAACTGCTCAACAGAGTTTCCTCCCAGGTGATCTGTTCTGCCTCCAGAGTCCTTTAGACTGGAGTGCCCCAGCACCACCCGACATTCTGGGTGTTGGCTTGCAGGTTTGTTTAAACATGACTTAGAGCTTCCTACCTCCAAATAAACACCACAGCCCAAAGTCTCCAGCTGCACGTTAGGAAATGTTGTGGTCCGAAAAACAGGAATTGTTGTGGGTTTCACTGGCTAAAGCCAAGAGATTCTCATCTTGCCCAGGCAGCAATACTGAGCACATTGCTCCAAACTCACCTATCACAGCACCAAAAGCAGGGGCCTGGTTGGATGTATCCAACACAGCTTTTCATGGCAATATTACAATGCATCTGATTCTCTTCAGAAATGTATCCAGCATAAACAGAGTACTGGGAATATCAAAATAGGCTCCATATTCAGACAACAGATGAAGAGAGCCAACACTTATGGGATATATTTAGTATATAGAAAAAAACATGTCTTTGTTAGTGCTTTTTTATTTTAATTAGAGAAAATTGCAATGTATACACCAGTGCTGCAAGGCAATCTTCCAAGAGAGCTAACTAAATGTATGAAAATACTTTTACTGAAATAACTTGGGCTAAATTAAATGTTTTGCTACTTTATTTGATTTGGCTTACTGATCGTTTAACTGTCACCGAATCCTGAGCTGAAGAAGTGGCAATGTTTAATGACAATAAGACATTGTAGATCATGTGTTAATGCTGATTAATGCACTTCCCAAGCGTGCTGGAAGCATTTGGCTTGCCTTGTACCTTACACTGTGCACCCAAGGCATGCATTCATCAGCACTACTGCTCTGTCTGTCATGTCTTATTGCTGAAGTAGTGCACCATTCCCAGTATGTTTGCTTTGAGCCTGCCTCAGTCAATTTACATTACACTGCCCACCCAAACCCACATTTTTGAGGTTCACCCAGCTCTTGATGATCAGGGGCCTGTATGTTTAATAACGTTTTGCTCTGCCAGTCTAATTAACTCCAGCACTGTATCTGCAGTCAGATAAAATGCTCATTTCACACCACATTAATTTTTATCAGCTGAACATTAAGCAACACAAAGCTATCTATGCTTGGTTTAATTTACATACTGACAGAGCTACAAAGAATTACTGCAGTGACTGCAAAGCAAATAAGTAGAACTGGCATCAAACATGGCTTCTTCAAAATGAAATATTGATTTGCAAGGCTGGCATCCCAAAGCGGAAAAGAGGAAAAGAAAGAGAATGAGAAATTACTTTCCCCTGTCGGCACTAGGGAAAAAAAATACACAGTTTGTAACCTGTATTTCCTTAAATGTTATAGCTTGAGAGGGGTATTAAAATTAAAACTTATTCTTCAATTGGCCAAGAAAAGTTAGAGGTGGTGGTAACATTTCTCAGGGCTTAGAAAGAAGAAGAAAAAAGGGGTCAGGAAGGTGGGGAGGGACACGACGACTATTTCACAGAATACAGCTTTAAAGTCTTTCCTGTTCTTTTCACTGACTAAATTTAGCTGAGCAGTCTTCTTTTTGTGGACTATGACCAGAAGTCAAATTTGAAGGCAGAACGTATGAAAGACCTTGGAATTCTAATATATGAATAAGAACACAGAAGAAAAATTCTGGGAGCCTGGGATTTTATTCAGAGTCTAGCAGTGACCCTTCAGTGCTGTTTAAAAGCATCAGTGACCCCACCGTAGCCAGAATAGTAAGTGTTCATATGAGTTAATCTGAACACATAAAAGCTGGCCATGTACATCAATGCTTTTCCAGAATGTTGCACCACAGTAGTGAGGTGAAGACCTTAGCTCCAAAAATAAAGTATCCTGTCTCTGCTCAAGTGGCCAAAGTCAAACCTTCACTAAAGCTAATTATGAATTGCACACCACTTAACTGTTACAGAATACATCTTCCCTTGGGCTTTATCTAGTCTTCTGTTGGAGGTTAAAAAAAATTAGCAAGTTCAACTGGGCTGCATTGCAAAAATCTCACAGACATTTAAAAAATGAGCAAAATTAATACCACAGCAATCTGCCATTCTGCCTGATGCTAATGCCATCTTTTTAGCCCTGGAATTGGTGTGTGCCACTGAGTGATCCTATCATGCCTTTTTTCCCTGTTCCTCCACCACCCTAAACACTAAGGAATGATGCTTCAGTAGCAGGAACGTTTCCACTCTCAAAAGTACAGGAGGTCATCAGCACAAGGAAGACAACTCCAAGATCCTAGAGGAGGACTGAACAGCTAACGTTCAGTGTTCCTTTCCTGAGGAAAAATGTCCAGGAAAAGACTTGGTAAAACTTCAAGAGCTTCCTTGAGCTTTATTTGGTTTGTGGAGAGCCACGATTTGGGCCATGTTCAGCTCCATGGTTTCCTGGCTGCCCGAGAAACTGCCCCTGGCACGGACATAGTTAAAAGTCTGTGTGACATTTGAAATGCTCCCTGTCCCTGTGGCTTCCTGGGCTTCCTTGCCCCTGCCTCTAAGTGAGCAGAAGATCTACACTGGACTGGGGAATCATGGAATTGTTCCCTGAGGAAATTGGCCACTGCTGTGAAATTCTCCTTTGCTGTCGAAGTCACCTTTATGAGGAGCTCTTTTCTCTTCAAAGAGCAAATACAGTTAATAAGCTCCTACCTAGAAGCACTAATATTCAGCTTGACTGGTAAGTGAAAAATAATTTCAAAACAGGACATGGTATTATATCTATTTCTATTGACTGCAGCACAGTTTATTATTGTATTCCAGCTATTTTGGGAAAGAAGTCAACTTAAAATGTCATATTAATTATTTACAAAATACTGACATAAATGAAATGAAGATTTGACTGAAATAATAGTTCAGTGCCTCACTCTGCCTTCTTAATGAATGGAACAGGGAACTGCTGAATAATTTTCTGCTTACTCTACCACAATCTTTCCTTCTCCTTCCCCTGTAAAACAGACCATGAAAAAATCCCAAAAAACCTCAGGCTCAGACATCTTGGACAGGTCAAACAGCATAATCAAATCTAGATTCCATCTACAGCTAATGCTGGGGAACTGTTTGGTTTATCTTTACAGAACACTCCTTTAACATATGTTACAGTCAGTGTCTCAGGGCACACTCATTTTATTTTCAGCTGTGCTTTGAAATATGAGAAGGAAAATAGCCCTGAAATACCATTCTAACTAAAATCAGTCATTGTTTTGGAATAACTACAATACAAAGAGTATTGACCCTTCCTGACTTCCTTGTCAGATTACGTGCTGGCACTTTTCTAAAACATTAAGTCAGTCAGAGCCCAAAGGATAACATGACTTCTAATTCAAGGTAACTGGAATAAAGAAAAGAGAAGAGAGGCTGATTAATTAGAACTGTATAGTGAACTAATTTGCATCCCTATTCTCCCTGGTTTTCTAAAAAGAGAATCAACGTGTGTTTGTACCTCACATCATCTGGCTCTTTCCCACATTAAAAATGACAGGTTTTGCAAGTGAAAAAAAAAAAATCCTATAAAAAGGTATATTTCCTATTGGGACACAGATGATTTTTACTGAAGTAAAATTTCCTTCATCACTAGTGAGTTTGGGATAAGAAGCATGGAAATTTTTTTCTTGGATTTCTTCCAAGAACTAGCAGGACTTCCAGGACTGCTGCTACAGAAAATTTGAGAGATTAATCTAAATTATTTCATGCATCCTGCCACCACATCATCTGTCATGTCACCACTTCTGCCCAGCACACAGAGCAGTGTAACCCCTCCTTGCAACCAAAGGCTCACCTGTGCCTGAGCTGGGCACCTGGCAGCTCAGAAACGCACCTTCCCACCACCCCTCCTCTCTTCTCCAGCCACAAAAAGGAAATCCGTAACAACTCTCCCTAGAGAGCAGCAGGGCAAACAAGGGACAGACCAAGGAATCTCTGCCTTGTTTCTGTGCTCCCAGCACAAGAAGATGCAGAAACCAGTGAGTCATCACTGAATTTTCCATTCAAGACTGCTGACTGAAATGAGAGGGCTCCCAGCTGCACAGCCACACCATGGGCTGACTTGGAGGAGATCCCTCTCAATCCATCCACATTTCTGTTTCAAATCACGTTTTTACAGCACTGAAATTTTACCAGTAATCCCAGCTGCTTTACTGAAGTGTTTTGGAGGTCCAAAGATCCTCATAAATTTCCTTGAGTGTTTAAGGCTACTTTAACTCATTTGAACTGAAGTGCCTCTGATACTTGGAAATAAATCTCACTTTATGACTTGGAAAGACCTGGGCAAATATTAGCCAGTTAAGTCCCCTGTGACTTCCTGCCTCAAAAAGTGATATGATAGCCTGCAAGAGCAATCAAACTGAACTCTAACTCTGCTTCACATCTGCCTGAAACGCAGAGGTGGCAAGAGTGGTGGTCTTATGGTGCACCATGGTCCACTCCCTCTGCAACAACCAACTAATCAAAACTTTTTTGTTTTCTTTTTTTTAAATTTTGCTAACCAAAAGGGTGTTTTTCAAACTAAGACAAGATGTGCTATGAACTTACACCCTAAAGCATTCCCCATTCTGTGTAATATTGGGAGGGTGTTGTACAACATTACTTTCTGCCTTTCTTAGAAGGGGGAATTAATTTAACTCTCTGTACATATCTAATATGAAAATGAAGAGATTGCTTTCCACCACCCCATTCCATCCAACTTTCTTTCCCTGGACTCTGCTTTTGCCAGCCCTCTGTGTAGGCTCTGTCTTTGGGAAGGGAAGTCAGTGGTTTATTGCTATGCAGGCTTCAGGAGTGGAACGTCACTGGCTGAGAGGGAGCAAGTATTGGTCTTGACAGTTTGGATGCTGCTTCCTTTCTCAAAGATGACTTTTTTGACAGCACCAGAAAGCTTTGTCTGTTTTCAAACTCTAAGATATGACAGGGATTCAGAAGGCAGGATAAGACAGACCGTGCCAGGTCAGTGTTTTTTGTCTACACAAGCTTACGGTCTCTTTGAATTTATAAACTAGTAGAGGAGAAGATGCTGGGGAAAAGGAGGGGGAAGAGTATCTCAAATGCTTGTGAAAGGTCTGCTCTGCTCAGGCAAACCCTGATGTATTCAAGAGGAACCACACAGCCTTTGTTGAGCTATACATCCCGTACTTAATTGAGAAATGATTCCTAATAAGTCCTGGAGAGCTACAGGTCTTTCTATCCCTCAGATGGGAAACAATCATATCTCACGGCAACTCATTATGTATTCTTTTTGTACCACGAGTTGTTTTAAAACCGTGAAATTAGTTCTGGCAGAGTGTACAGAGAAACACCCATGAGATGAGACTGAACGAGTTATGTAAGGTTTCCACACATTCCTCCTGAATGTTAACTCTTCATGGCTACAAGTCAGCTCTTTTAGATGAAGAAATATTCACCTAGTACATAAAGGAGAATAAAGTATATATTCTCCTCTCCCTGACATTCTGTCTATCCAAAATCTCCATAATTATGTTTGGCACAGAAACCTCCTTTCTCCATTGCTTCTTTGATACTTAGTCACCACGAAATATAATTTATAAACTGATTTTCAATATTTATAAATTAGTTGAGCTGGAGCTGCCTATGGTGCCAGGTAAATTGACCCTTGAAAGTGTGGTATACTGCAAACTTTCAAAATATATCAGAATCATTAATATGTAAGTTGTTATTTAGGAGCCTGAGTGCCAGAACACCAGATCAGTGATTTGCCCAGTGGGTTGCACTCTCTAACCTGGATACCTTGGAACCTTCAGCAAGGATCACAAGCCTTTCCAAAGCTTATTGCCACTGTATTAGTGAGCTTTTAGCTCTCTAGGAAGAATATTAGCCTTGGAATGATAGCAGGACATGTTTTGGTAGATGTCAGCGAATTGAAAACTCTTAAAGACAGAATTCTTCTCTTGTCCTGCTCAGCCTGGAGAGCCACAACAACAACAACTGGGGTGAGGTTAATGGCACTGCTCAACAAATGCACACTTAGAGCTGGGAAGAGATTCCTTGTGCTCTCCTGCCAGTGGGATAGAGGGACACTAAGGTAGAACTGGAGTTCAGCTCTGAGAGCTATGGATGAGGTCGGGATGGAGCTGCAGCTCAAGGAACAGCTAAAACAGGATCATTTGTCACTCTCCTCTCAGAGTCCTCTGCTGACTAAACCAACCAGCCTGCCTGTGATACACAGTCTGCAGAGAGAGAGGGGGGAATTAATGAAACTGAGTGTCAGGACACAGCAGGGTCCATTTAAAAGCACATATTGCAAACTCAACCTTGAATTGCAGGTACACTCCTAATTGCTCCATATGAAAAAAAAAATACAAGAAACTTGCAGTGAAAGGTTTAATTTGTAAAATTAATGTTGAAAAGATTCTGTGTAAAGTCCTCACTGCTTGCTAAGCCTTTATGAGTGCAATCTAATGAATGAACTGCCTTTGCAGGCCTGCTGAAGAACAGGCTATTTAAAATCTACCTCCTTTTACTTTCAGCCTTTAAAACATAAAAACATAGCAGAAATTTTAAAAACCCAAACAAACCAAACAGAACCTCCCATCACAACAGAAGCACTGCAGTAGGTACATTCAGTGGCTTAGATAAATAGAAGTAATAAATTTTCATTACATAGCAGAAGGTGACCATCCCTTCTGGAAATAAAAAACCATTTAAAAATCTACATGTTACATACATCTTAACTTTTGAAATTCCTTAAGTTTCCAGGACAAAATGGCTTCATTTAAGGCCATGTGATGCTAATGAAAGAAAACCAGTAAATTTGCATTTTAATTCTAACAATCTTCTGTTGACACACTCTGTTACATACATAATGAAGACCAGAAGACAGACACTTCCTGTTAACTGATGGGAATTGGAGTTCTGAATGTTACACAAATAGCAAGAAGGAAAAAGCTTCATTGGCTGCTTCTAAAACCCAATTAGGCCATTAAAAGAGGAAACAATTAAAGTCGCCTAAACATTTCTCAAAGCAAATGGTACCCTGGAGTTCAGCAGAACTGTAGGGCTGATTCCAAACATCTTCTTTTCCTCTCTATAAATGTTATGGAAAATTGCTCTGAATATGATGCCAAAATGTAAAACTGGAAAACACAAAGGATATTAGAACTGTCTGAATTACAGATGTCTCTAAAGACTAATAGCATAAAGATGTGAAGCAGGTTGACCTCAAATGTCCTTATTCTCAACCTGTTGGAAGGTCTTTGTTTCTTATGGTTTACTTCTGTCTGGAAATGATGACAACTGTTCATAGAAATCTTATTAAAAGAATCTGAAATTGCTCCATCATGCACCTGAGCCCACTGCAGGTGCTAAAAATAGGTGAGATTGCTAAAATGCTCACCAACTTTTCTCTACAAGGAGAGGAACTGCTGAGCAACAGACATCCAAATCAATATCCCAGTGGAACAGGAGAGCTTGTGGCACCAGCATCTTCCCCCAGCCATTAAAATTTAAAGAACCATTCAGTAGCAGCTGATTAAAAAAAACAAAAAAAACCCAAAAAAAACCCCACCAAAACAAAACAAACCTCTAACAACAAACACTTCTGCTGATAAAAAAGGAAAGAGACAGAAAATCTTTCAGGTTGTCCTTCCTTGTTTACTACTTCAGACATTGCCACATGAGAGGGCACAAGGAGTGAAGACAGATAAAGACTTCCAGTGGTGTAATTCAGCTTTAAAGTTACGAAAGAAAAGAACAGCCCATAGTTCTTGGAGTTACTGCATGCCACCTTTATAAAATTCCTGTTATTATAGAAGGGCCTGATGCCCATAACAATGTTTGGTTTATTTTTTTAATGAAAGCATTATCACAGAGGTTTGCAAAAAACTGAGACAACTGGTTGCCATTGTTTTAATTGCAGCAAAATAAAAAGCTACATAATTGCATCATTCTCTATTTCTTTGTTTATCCCAAAGGATGGCAACACAACTGACCCCTGGATGCAGTCATGGGCATGGCTAGAAATCACTTTATTGCTCCAACCCATGTTTTAAAGATAGCTCTGACCTGATGCTTCAAAACACCTGTGTGCCAACTAAACTGTGCAAGGACAGAAACTCAGCTTCTCCCTCCAAACCTCTAGAAGGGGAAAGGAATCCCAATAGCTCTAATGCCTGCTGCACTTCAGTAAGGTATTTTTCATGGTTTGGTACTTCTTTCCAACCAACACTGGAAATTGCACATTTCCCAGTGAACTGGGGCTGCAGCTCTGCAGGCACAGTAGGCACAGCAAGGCATGGCTGTGTCTCACACTGACCAAGGCAACACTGGATAGAGCCCTCCTAAAATGTGCTCTGAGTCACTGGGAACGTGCTCTGGAACACCCCTGGGTCTGTCCTCAGTAAATCTTAGCCACAGCCTGCCTTGCACTCTCCTCACAGCACCAAACCTGCCCAAGTCCAAGTCACGTTTGGATGCTCTCAGGCAGTTGCTGTAATCCTTGGAGTCCTCTGCAGGGCCAGGATCTGGACTCTGATCCTTGTGGGTCTGACTTACAATTCAGGATATTCTATGACTCCTCATAGCTGCTTTCACTTTGGTAAAACTGAGATGAGTTGAAGTGTCAAATCTTCCAAGAGGGGAGGTTTAAACTAATCTCTCATTGCAAGAAAGTGACCAGCAATCCCCTTCTCCTCCCACCATGTGAGCTCCTCTGAGTTTTCCTCTGTATGTGCATTTGGGGGATAGGTGGAACAGGAAGAAACCACTTGCAGTCAAACAAATATTTTTGGCAGAAAGTATTTTTTGTCTGACTGTGAAAACCAAGACAAGATTGTGATTTTATCCAAATTATTACTTCAACGTAATCGACAGCCTAACATGTGGGTCCAGCTCATGAGACTCAGACATGATTTATCCTAACTTAAACTCTACCTCCAACAGCCAAGGGAAGATTCTCCATCACATGAATTACTTCATTGCCCAGAGTTAAGTTGACAACAACTCAAAGATACCTCACTCCCAAAGTAGGCAACAGGATCTTCAGTTGTAAATGACCAGCCCAATCTAAGATCCAGCATTACAGCTTATAAAAGTAAATGCAGACCCTCCCCTGTTAAAGCAATCACACCAAAACAAACCCCCAAACTGTACAATAACAAAGGAGAAGAATAAGTGACTCCAGAAGTAGAAGACAAAAACATTCTCTATTCCATGTGATTCCCACATTTTTATGGTAGAAGATCAAAATAAACCATAGCACCTCTTAATGAGAATGGAAAGCAGCATAATTAATTTACCTTCACTTGCACAAGTATTTCAACTATGACTTTATGGTTCATCTCTCAAGAGCCTGGGGTACAGCCAAAGCATCTTTCAGAGATGTTTTGGTTGATGAAATACTGCTTAGAACACTTTCCTTTTTCTTAGAAAAGTCAAAGCTGTCAGAAGTCTAAATTTTCCACCCTTTCTTTATTTATAAGGCACTTAGGGAAATACCCATCAAGCCGAAAATAGTGCCTAGCTCATCGTATTTTATCATGAATTCATCTTCCCTAACCAAAATAATGCAAGTGACCAGAAGCAAACACACAAGACTTTCCACGTTAACAGGGTATTTTCAAGTGGCAGTTACAAGTAATGAAAAACTAAGAAAGCACAGTTTGTCCTTTTCCTCTTTGGGCTGCTGTATGTTTTAAGCATTTTCATGCCCACATTCTCCTAATCCCTATTCAAGACACACACCTATTAAGGGCAGTGAACACTGCAGTCCTCACACGGGCTAAACTCTGCTGTGTAGGTCATTATCTTGTACCTAATTATATAAGTAGTTTCAAACTTCATTTTTCTACCTCTAGAATTTCCCCTCACTCGGAGGAAGGGAGGGGGCCTAAGATTGTTTCCTTTCTTCCTTTCTCCGCCTCCCCGCTTTTCTAGAGATACTCCCACACTGTAGAGTTGTCATCCAGTGTTGTATCCCTCTGAAATATGCCCCGGAGTGATGCTTTCATTTACAGTCCTTTAAAGAAACAGCTCTCCAGCTGTGACAATACCACAGGCTCAGTTAACTAATAAATACTTCAAGAATTTAGTTGGGAGATTGATGATGCCTTCACTAAAGTGGAAGATTGAATAAAGATGGAGAGCATTCCTCTTTACAATAAAACATGTTTCCCCTAGAGATTTAGACACAGCACACAAAGATTTTTCTCTTCAGTTATGAAGTTATTTATAAGGAATATACTGAGACTTAAAGAAGTTCCTGAGACTTGCTCAGAAAACTACTTTTCTCTCCTTTGTAGGAAGTCAGAAGAAGCCTGACAGCAATCTAATCAAAACATGCAAATGAGGTCAACTTTCTTGAAGAGTTGTAGGATTTCTCCAGAGAAATTTACAGAATGTCCTGGCACAGAGGTATTTTCTTAAGTCGCTGACTTTGTCTTCTGTCTTCTATAGCATTCTATAAGGCCTCCTTGTCAGTTTGTACTCTCTGCTGGCTACACGTGCCCCAGCTGGGGAGACACTTCATTTTTAATTTAATGCTGAACACCTCAAAGGATGCTGAGCTTCAGAAAGCAATGGAATGACAGAATCGTACATTTAGCCTTCCAAAGGAATGATAAAAATAATTTAAATAATACAGTATTCAACAGTCAAATGATTTGACTTCATTTACCATCAAGTACAAAACCAAAGCAATTGTTTTGTCTCCCTTCTGATTATAGTCTACTGAGTTCATATAAAAACTGACTTTGCATGCAGACCAGGACGAGAATACAATAAAATCTCCCTGTTTTCTTGACTCTATTCCTTCTCTTTGTTGTCTGAACCAAACCTCTCCATCGCATTTGGTGAGAGGCTGATGAGCTGAAGAACCTGATAAGATCCAAGTGGTTTGCAGTGAGCATTAAGCAAGTTTTACAGAAGCCAGAGACTACCTTGGCTGAGAATTAGAATGAGCATTCAGAAAACCTCCCCTAACCAAAGGAGGGGCTTCTGCTAATAAAAGCAAAACCAGCTGGCGCCCTGCCATGCAATGGTTTATACCAGGGACACGTTACCACAAAAGATGAAAAATATCTCTGGTTTTCCAGCACAGTAAAAACACACAACTCCCTGGATTACAGAAAAGCTTACACGGAATATCAAAACCTTGCATGGAATATCCAACCACCTCATTTTGGTTTCCCACAGGTTGACAAAACGGATTAACACATTAGTCCTCCTGCAGCTTGCATTTACAGCAAGCTACCTGCTCCAGGTCTCGTTTTCTCAGGTTACAAACAGCTTCCTGCTCACGGTGTCTCTACTGAAAGAGCCGTGAGGAGCTCTGGCACCCCCCGGCAATTCGCACAAAACCACACTGGAGCACCTCTCTCTGCTGCCAGACCACACTGCACGGAGCAGCACCACAGAGGGTGGCCCCGCTGACAAAGGAAAGCACCAAACTGACTTGAGTGTAGCAATGACAAATGTCAGAGCCCATCAATGCACACGGGACAGGGTTTTCAGAAGGGCAGATACAGCAAATACTGCAACTTCTATGAAACAGGAACTGATCAAACACAAACATCCCCATGCTATAAATACGGTCTAATGAGGACACTGTTACAATTATGTTTATTATTATATCAGCTATTATCATGGCTGGATTATTAAAATACTCATTAGTAAGGAAATGTAATGGCATCAATCCCATTTGCTTATTACTTAGGAAAAGATTGTGATACTGATGCATTTTTAAGATTTTGGTTCATTAAACACAATTAAGCAAGTAGTTTTTCTGTAGAATTGTCTAAATACTATATTTAACCCTTTATTTTTTAATTCCTTTCTATTGCTTACTCTAAAAGTCGTCCCTTTAATTCTTACGGAAAGTACAAACTTCTGTCTGCCCCTCAATTCACATGCAAATCTGAAGAGGCAGAATTTATCTCCATAAACAAATGTGTAATGATCCTGATGTCTACACACTTACAAAGCAGATGCTTAACATTCCGAGTTGTGCAACTCAAACAGTGCCTGACAAGTGGAAATAACAGCAGAATACTGATCATGACATCAGGACTATCTGGAGATTTGTTTAATTCCTCCCTTCTCCCACCCCCAAGCTCTCAAAAGGACAGCCAGGAAAGGAATTCTCCCTTGGTTTGTACTAGGAGACAAAGCAGTGCAAACTCCCAGCTATAGGGCTGCAAATTACAACCCAGACCAGTGAGGGGCTCTGGTTTGTTAACCCTTAACAGTTCTGACCTGGACACGATCAGCACACAGGTTTTCTAAGTCCTGAACCAGCTACACATTCCACAACAGCAGGTTGGTTGGTTGCATTATATTAAAAAGTAAAAAAAAAAAAAGGTTTTTCTTTTTGCCAACTCTTGACACTAAACCTCATTTCACATAAACGCTAAAGGAAGAATTAACACGAAGCTGAAATTTTCTCTTTGCTTTACTCTGCTCCCCATCGAGAAGGAGGTAATTTATCGAAAACTGGGTGATACTTTCCTGGCACAGCAATGACGACTTTTATAAAAACAGTACCATCTTCTCTTCAGTTACACCACAAGTGCAAGCATTACTCTAGACTTGAATGTTAAGTCATTTAACGCTTACAGGGCTTTGAGCCACAGATCAAACGGCGTTCATCAAACCCCACGCTGCTCTCAGGTTTTACAATGTGATCACCCTGGCTTCACAGTGCAGAAGCAATGAGCAGATTCCCCAGTACCAGGCCAGTGGCTTAGCCAAGACCAACACCAGGAATCCGGGAGTACAGACTCTCTCTCACCAGCATTTCACTCTCTCAGACAATAGGCCACAGTCTCTGACCTCATAAAACCAGAGTAAGTTAATGCATCTCCATGGAGTCAGATCCACATCATGTAAGTACAATCAGAATCAGACACAAAATATTTAATTAGATTTTGCATGTGGATTTTTCAGCCCACAGTGATTTAATACAACTGAGTCACTCATCCATTACAAAAAGAATAATACTAACTTCTTATTAAGAGTACAGATTAGAGGTAGTTGAGATGAAAGCTGGGGGCAAGGGGAAAGGTTGGTTTGATTCCTACACAATTCTGATTTTTTCACTGGATTCATGCCAGTGTGAATGCAAACAGAACGAAGCCCAAGCTAGAAACCCCAGATCCTAGGAGTTGGTTTCTGCAAGTATGGGCTACCTGGCCTTAACTGCTAAAGCCACCAAGCCAAAGAGTTAAGAGCAGCCCCTCTGAATTCAAGGAACTCATCATACACTCAAGGTGAGTGACACTGCTTCACTGACTCTAAAAGCCACCTCACAACCCTAAATTTATATTATAAGAAAACAAATGAGCTAAAACCCCAAAGATGTACAGAAGCTACAACTGCAATGGCCTTTCTGTATCTTCAGATGCCAGCTAATCAATCTCAGCTAGCTAAAGTAAACAGCCACAAAAGCAAAGCACATTTGATCCTGAATATATTGATTTAGGGATTTCAGCTGTGCTAACAGGTCAATTGTTCCACTAGAAGAGCAAGTGTTCTAGGTGTCAAACTGCATTAGGAATATAGAATACTTCCAGGGAGCCTAGCTAAAAAAAGGTTACTAAATAACTCCATGGAGATCAAACTCAGGAGTTTTACAGCCCAGACTTTTCAGACTATGAATCTTTCAGTTTATGGAAGAGCTTTCAATTTACATTAACACCTTGAGAATGAAATCCAGGCTTTCAAATGTACAGAGCTGAATCCTGCAGTTATGATTTAATTAATAAGTTACTTGTGGATTTAGAGACAAAATGCTTAAGAACAAGGGGGACAGAAGGAAAGCACCAACAGCTTCTCTCCTCAGTGTGTGCTGGACCCTACACAGAAATAAGAAAGTCTGGAAGCACATTGCCCAGGGCTGGATCTCAGTCAACTGGATTGCTTTAGAATTGTAGGGACTTCTCAATACCTTAATGAACAGGTCAGAGAAATCCTTGTTCACTTCCACGATCTACTTACCCCAGTGAAACCAGTCATAAATGTTCAACAGAAATTCTGAATAAGCAACAGGACTTCTCCAGAGATTTCACAAAGCTGTCCAAGGCACAGGCACCAAGCCAACTGTGGGGACGGAAGCTGAGCATATTTCATTCTTGCTGGATGGCAGAGTTGCCACTGCAACCTGTTCTCCTCGTCAGCAGCCCACAGTTCTGGCAGGGTTAACCATGACAGACTCCCTCTTCAGAGTGGGCTACTGTACAGCATCCAGACAGATTTCAGAAGGTTCTTTACTGTACTGAATCAAAAGCAGGTTGCCTTTCCTCCTTTTCTGACACTTTCTTAAATGTGTGACATTGTTCCATTTTAAAATTGTTTTCATCTGATTACTGTTTGTATCCATAGTGCCAAGCAGCAAGCAAACAAAAGAAAACATGCAGTCCATCACCTAAGCAGAATGCAAGATTGCCTACTTCAGAAAATTGTCCAATCTGACTAGAAAATATAACTGAAACCCAGTCTTTAAAGGGGAAGGAGAGGTGCCAGTCTTAAGCTGATTTTGATCTTGTGACATGTTCTAAGCCCAGAGAAAAAAAACTTTATGGAATCATCCAATTCAAACTCCTCCCTCCCCAAAAAACCTGAACCCACCCAACCAGAACTTCCAACAGTGCCAAAAATTCAAAGAAAAACAAAGAAGGATTAATACCCACAAACAATAGGGAGGCAAGAAGCTTATCAAATGTCAACTGATTCATTACTGATCTTAGGCTTTGAAGTAACCAAGGGCAAAACCAAACTAATTTGTGTGTCTCAATGGCACTGCAAAGCCCATTTCAAGCTCAGACAGAGTTCACACATTTCTCCACCCTGCACAGGTATTTGCTTTGGTTCCTAGGCTGTGCTATGCCACTAAAAGGCCTATCAACCCACTGCTGGTGCTTTTGTGTTGGAAAAGCAGTCTGGGATCACAAGCCAAAACTTCGGAGTGAAAGAAACAAAATCTATCCACTCACATCCACCTGACATGCATGGTGAAAAACACCCAGCAGCTTTTATGGCTTGGCTTCTGCCTTGAAGAAATTTTAAGAGCTGTTGGCAGTTTAAGGAACACCAGGAAACAGGTGAAAAGCATTTTTGTTTCTTCTCTGGCAGGGAGACATAGAGAAAAAACTCCTCAATTCTGATAGTACCTTTAGATATTTGCTGCCAAGAAATAAAGAAGGTTGGCACTGTTACTTACAGTGGGAAGACCAGATATGGTTTAGGATTGCTAATTAAATTTTTATGCTACCTTAGCATATATTAGGTTTCATATTTTTACCTCACTACATAAAAATATCTGAAAATGTAAATCTAGAACTTCAAAACCTAAAACATATTAAAAATCTTAATATTTTAAACACATGGGTATTTCAGTTTTAGTATTTCATGTTGCCCTCTAGAAGTTTTTGAACATTGTACAAGACAGTCATCAAAACCTCTCCACGGAATCAAAGGCTAATAAAAATGGATACCTGAGACTACACTCCAATGTGACCTTTGAGCATCTCAGTTTTACTGAACTCAGATCCTTTGCTTGTCATCCTCACAACCAAAAATGCTTCTAGCCAGACGTGTGCGAGTACTGAATTTATGGGTTAGCTCCTTTACTTCATCTTAGTCAACAGATCCCAGTCACAGTCTTTGTAAGAATGCCATCTCTGAAAAGAAATGTGAACTTTCAGTTTTCACTGTGACAAGCAGAGTGAAAAACAGGTTCCGGTAAAATGAGAATTGACACAAAGACTTCACTCAGCTCTACAAGAAAATTTAAAACAGAAATAAAGTCTCTCAAAACTTCAATGTGATGGCACACTTACTCACTTTCAGGTGTATGCCTCCTTCCCAGTTTGTTTCCTACCATCAAGAAACAGTGGAAAATCATAAGACAAATTACTTCCAGTGAAATTGTGCAGTTACTTGCTGATCAGAACATTTGAGAATTGCTGCATCTTTTGATTCCTACACAGCAGTAAAAGAAAAACCAGAAATACACAACTAACTGCTTTTGACTGAAAATGTAACCACCAAGCTGCCAAAATTCTGTTATCCCCAGTTTGACTCTAAATGTGGAATTAAATAACACCAATGGCATGGAAATTTCAATTCATTATCATTTTTTCCTGCATTGTGAGCACACTGTGATTTGCAAGGATACTCATCTGCTCAAAAAAAGGCTGAATGTCACAGCTTCTTTGATGTTTTTATCTTCATCAAGGAAAGCAAAGAGCCAAGTACCACACGGGTCAGAATGGGAAACTTTCACCATCACTTAAATGACCATTATTACAAGAAGTCTGGGTTCAGCTGCTATTAATGTGAATAAGATTAAATCCAAACCAAAAACCTAAACCCAAAAGCCAAACCCACCACCCAGAAAATTGGTTTTCCCCCATGTGCGTACATCAGCTGCCATTCAATGCACATTTTATCAACTCTAAACCAGGCTATAGTTTATAGAATATCGATCAGATAGTTAATTTTCATGTATGATTCAATGGGTAAAATATAGGAACATCAATGCAATCATCACACAGATATCACCATCCACTAAGTATTAGTTAGTATATGAATACCATCACTTTTTTCTGCTACTTCCCTCAAGTTGGGACAAAATTACTGACTTTTCCAAAATGCCCAGCATATTTAATACTGATTTCTATTAAAAAGGAGCTTCCTTTTTTGTGTGTCTCTAGTGCTTGCTACACTACAAGCTTGGTCTCAACAGACAACAAAAGAAAAATTTATTAGGTGGGAGCTAAATTACCACTCGGAAACAAACAGCTTTTGTGAAACATTTCATGTTCTGGGGAAATTTTTAAGGCTTGGTAAGCAATTCAACTACTGCTGACTTCATTACCTGAGGAAGAATGCAAGAAATTCTTTCTGCAAGACAATAGCTGGAGGGGGAAAAAGCAGCGAAGTGGAGAGTTTGTAAACTGGAGGGATTTAAACCTTGCTTTTCTATTGACTTCACGTGTGGGGGGAGGCAAACTGCTAAACGAGCCTGTTTGATTTGCTTCAAGTGTTAAATCATGACCTCCCCAAACCTTGTGGCGGCAGGTAAGGGCTGGCAGCAGCCCCAGGAGGGCTCTGGAAATGCACAAAGCGGTTTTTTCCCGAGCCCCGGGCGGGGCGAGGCTGAGGGCACAAAGCTCCAGCTGTTCCCAACACCGCAGCCTTGGGATGGCGGGGATTACCTGGGACAAACAGCACAATCCTGCTCCTACACAAGCCTTCCGAATTCTCTGAGCTTCCTCTGCATGTTGCCACCATTTCATCTCCATTATAAGCTAAGCGAGCAGCGATCAGAGTATCGGCATCTCCTCAGTGTGAAGTGCCCTGAAAGGAGGGGTCAGGTTTGCACCTCTCTGGGCTCCCACTGAAATGCCATAATGCCCATAAACAGGCACAAGGCACTTCCAACCCTGCCGATCGCGTTAGTGCGAGAGGAATTCCTTTGAGAAAACCCCAAAGCAATATTTCCAACTGGCTTTAAAATGTTTGTCACAGAAACTAATTGTGAGGAATATTAACTTTAATTTTTTTACCACTGTTTTAAATTTTTTATTATTATTATTATTATTTTGCCTTTGAAGAGATTTCTAAGTGTGACAGCAGATTTAGCAGGTACTGCATTTGAATACAGAAAAAAACATGCAAAGCTGCTACATTTCTGTTTGGTATGAGACTCTAAACCAAAAACTAAGTGTCATAGTGAAACCAATAACAACATGGTCAGATAAACAGTTTTTAGAGACGAGTCTTTGTAGAAGCTTAGCTGTTTCTACCAGATTTCCAGCACAATGATGTTGGCATCTAAGTAATGGGGGGAAATGAAAGGCTCTGCCCTGCACCCCAAAAGTGTCTTCTGACACAAATAAAATAATACTTAAGAGTTTAATGCTGTTCTGCAGGGCTGTACAGCTGATTGCAGGACTCTGCAATGCTGGTACAACTAATGAGCTGCATCTGCACCTTGGCATAGTCTGGAGAAGAGCAAGCAACCTAAAAAACTGATTTTAAACTTAGCCACACACACATTTTATTCATTTGACATGCTAAAACAAGGTTGCTTAAACTTTGTTTCTGCTGCAGTTAAAATTACCATGTAGCTATAGACTGACAGCTTCAGAGAGAGCATGACTGTCACTCACCAAGGACACAGACTGCACACACCATGAAGGTAAAATTTTATTGAACTGTTTGTGACTGAAAAGCTGACCAGATAGGGTGGGGGTTTTGTTTCTTTTGGGGGTTTTTTGGTTATTCTTTCCCTGCAATTACTAAGTATTGCAGGAATCAGGCAGGCTCAGAAAGAGCAGAAGATCCTTTTTTACTATAATCACGTATGGGCAGTGACAACCAGCTGGAACAAAACAGTAGAAATTTTTGGTTAAGTAGTTAAGCAACAATTTGTCAATGTCAGAAGTGTTGTTTTAGATCAGTATTTGCCTTCAGTCTGAAGTGGCTTTAAATGTCCTAATTCTCAGCTTCAAGTAAAAGACCACATTTTGGAAGCAAGAACTTTAATGTGATGTACTCATGTTGAAAATACATCCAGGATTGTGCCTGTGCCACCCCCTGACTGCAAAGCACTTCAGAAAATCCAGATGGGATCTGTTCCTTGTCAGTATCTGTCTGAGTTTCTGTCTTTAATGAAACAGTTTGCAATGACAACAGAACAGATAAAGGGAGGAAAATATGAATCAATTACGATGGTTTTGAAACATTCATCCCTTCCAATAATTTTTTTCTCACAACTACCAAACAAAACTCCCACAGATTTAATTATGATGGGGCTCCATTATAAAAGCTGCCACCCACACCCACCCTGGGCTGGGCAGCAGCAAAGCAATATTGGAAGGGCCATTAGCAGCCTGTGGAACGCACACAGCAGGACAAGCAAATAGTCAGGGGTTACACCGTCCGTGTGCAGCCCTCTGATGTCCTTACAAAGAGCTCTCAACTGCAAGGTTTGCCAGAGAGCTGAAGAAATCATGGCTAACCCCTGGCATGGATCAGCTCGGAAATGAGGAAAAAGATTTATGTTTTGATTTGACCAAAGTGCTCTGCCTATATGATGTAAAATTCTCATAAGCTGTTCCATCGAGATTTACACCATGAGTAAGGGGAAATACTCTGCCACTTTCATGTTCTTCAATTGGGTTGAAAGAGTTGAAGAATGACTAATACTGCGAGATTTCTACTACACCTATTCCCGAATGAGTCCAGCCTAACTGGAGTAGCTTTTGCCCATAGAGCATTGCTGGTTAAAGGTGTGGGGTTTTTTTCCTTTTGATTTATCCACAGTACTACACCATCAGAAACTGTAGTACAGAGGCAGTTATAAAAAACACCATGAGTGTTTTTGCTTCTGCTCCTTACTGTATTCAGGGAACTGACAGAAGCTGCACCATCAGCAACTCTTACTCATTTTTTCCACTACAAATATTTATCCATAAGCCTGGAACTAATCACCAGAACAAAAATGGTATTTCCCCCCCCTCACTTGGGACAGGGGAGGGCAGAGCAGGGAGCTGCAGCAAAGTAACGAGGGCTGATAAACACCACATAATCTGTGGCTTTAAAAACTCTAAGTACAACAAAATCCGAAAAACAGAGAAGACTAAAAACCTCAAAAGGGCAAAAGCAAATGATCATCTGGATAGACAACATATCTAATAAGAAAATCACTAGAGTTTACATCTGAGACACGTGCACAGCAGGGCTCATTCGTTGAGGTACTGCTGACGATTAAACCAAGTGTTTATTTCCATACATCTGCAACAGGATCAGATACAAATCTCTACAACCATCTTGGCAACAAGATCACTGAAAATATCAACGCTTGCTGACATTATCACCTTACTGACACAGTGACTGAAGGAGGCAGTGAAAGTGATCCCCAAAATTACCGTCGCCATTTAAAAAATCTCAAACCCCAAAACAACAAACATTGCAAAGAATAAAACCCCCAGATTAAATCACCCAGAACCAACATCTCTGTCCTGCTTTAGACCAGAAGGTCATTTATACCACGACCCTGGCCACCAGTTTCAGCTCTAAAGCTTATGTCCTCTCAGCCTCATTCAAAACACACTGCAGGTCTCACACCAAAAGCAGTCTCAGCACATTCAACATAAATCAAATAATCTTAAGTGTGGCACAACTGCAGCCTTTTCACTTGGGTTTCTTTAGTTTCCATAAAGCAAAGTCACAAAATATGAGACATTTCCACATTGCACAAAAGCATTCAATTCTAACTGGATGAATTACAACCAGCCACAACAATTTCCCTGTAAAATTTACACCATGTACTCAGTAATAATGAATAGAGTAAAATTATAATAATTTTTGAAGTAACTAGTAGGGGAAAGAAAAGGACTTGGGTGAAATGTTTAAGGCCATTAACCATTCATTTCCTTGACTGTGAGTGTTGAGCTGGCATTCTGGTGGCAATGTGCTGAGATTTGTTGATACCTCTGCTGTGTTTCAGCTTCAGGAGATAAAAATCTATTTTTGAATGTGAACCAACCTGTTGAACTCTGGTTCTTTAACTATGGCAAGATCCAAAGCTCCCCCTTCAATGAGGTCTGATGAGACTCAAGCACACTATGTACAGGACAAGGCTGTGTCACAAGCAGAGAGAAGCGACTCAAACCTGGACTTCAGTGAAACTCTCTGACATCTGTAACCACTCCACTTTCATTGGCTGTAGGCATCATGGTATAGGTGAAGTCCCAGATACCACAGCCTGAACTGTGTCAGGGCTTTGGTTTTTGGTCAGCTTTGAGCTGATTTACAGAATCATGCAAACCTTTAAATACTGCACTAACAGAACTGTGGCTGTCTTCGGGCATGTTAAAATTTTGGAGTCAATCTAAGTCCTAAATAAAGAAATAAACCCATGGAAAAAACTAAGCTCAGATGCAATTTCCACACTGCCCAGAGGACCAGAAACCAGTGGGTTTTGCTGAATGCAGCTATCAGCCTCTGAAAGCAGACAGATTTTTAACTGTCACACACCCCCACGTTTTAGCTTTGCATGTCTGACATCCATATGCAATTGATGTAAGTAATCTCAGTAACAATCTTGACCACACACAG
The DNA here is from genome assembly GCA_037834095.1 of Argya squamiceps. NCBI lineage: Eukaryota > Metazoa > Chordata > Aves > Passeriformes > Leiothrichidae > Argya > Argya squamiceps. The sequence continues at coordinate 16,347,446 of JBBMKD010000022.1, forward strand.
AAGCACCCACATACTTCTCACACCCACAAACACTTTCTCCCAAAAGCAATTCATGGAACATGTAACAATATTATTAAATAAATGTTTAATCATTAAATGCATAGCCCAAAGTTAGTGATGTGGGGAGCACTTACTTTTGAAATGAAACATCAGACTAACCAGAAGTGCAGCCCAATAAACTCTTTTGACTAAACAAACTAAAAATGTTATTATTTTGGACAAAACCAAATCCTGAAGAGGTATGGGATTTGCACAGCACTGATTTGTTGTTCCACTGCACGTGGTAGCACATTATTCAATCACCTGTTGGTGGACACTGTGTTTTACACTGCAATTTGAAATGGCAGAACTCTGGGGAAGTGTGGCAGTCCCTTACACCTTTACATTTGTGTTTATGTCCCCTCAGCAATGGCATGCCTAAGGACACGGGGAACAAGTGCTGCATCAGGACAGGCTGCAAGTGTGGAACAGATCCCTCCTGCCCCTCCTCTGCACAGACTGGCAACAGGCAGCTCACAGTGCTCCAAGTGCAGCCCTGCAGGCACCAGTTTTACTGGGAGAGACCTGCTGGAAGGAGGCCCCATGCCCTAGCACTCAGATACCCACAGGGGTTGTGTACATGGTTCATTTCTATCTAGTGCTTGGCCAGGACTGCACCTGTGCTGCAACAACACTCCTGGGAGATCCCTATGCATTCCATACTTGCAGCAGAAACACAATAAACACAAGAACAATTGTACTATACATTGCTCAGTTTGGACTGGAGATACAAATTTTGGTCTCCCATCTGAGGAATTAAACCAATTTTTTCAACCCACACATTTTACTGATGGGCTGTCAGTGAACTGACATTTCTGCTATTGATTTACTTCCAGTCCTCTCTTTCTCCCTATGGTGTACATGGATTGAATGCTTTGTGTACAGTCAGTTTACTCTGTGGTGTAATAAAAAGATGGAAGGAACTCTAAGGTCCTTATAGAAGGCAATTCTCAGAGAAATCCTCTACTTTTTTCAAAGGAGTCCATGTCCTCCTCCACTACTCCCATTCCCACTATATCATGCATGAAAAATCTGCAGAAGACTTTAAATAAGGAACTACTCAGGACTGGAATATTTAACCCTTCCAATGCAAGAAAAACCCCAGTATTTCTAAACATCTCACACTGTTATTTTCAGACTCAATCTGCATAGAATATTCAGTGCAATGGCCTTTCTGAGCTAGATCACAGATTTCAGCTTTCTGGGTATCTGGAACTCATCTGTCGAGCCAAGAGAATATAACGAGAATGTCAGCTGAAATCTGTGAGACACCTGTTTTCCACATTCCTCTCTGCTCCCTGGAGCAAGTTGTATCAAAAGAAAACAACAATGCTTTATGAACTCCTCTTTCTCCTTTCATGTTTTCTGAGAAGATAAACAGCAGTTCCCTAAAGCCAATGGTTATTGCACAAGCACAGCAACTGTATTTAAGACATATATATATATATTTGTATCACAGAACAGCTACAAATGAAAATTCAGAACACTTACCTTACCTAGAGACTATTACCAGAAAATTTCACAGCCATGCTACAGGAAAATACACCCAAACAAGTTTTATGTCCACCCTTTTGTCCCACCCAGTAGAAAATATGAATTAAAACCCTGGGTTTTTACAAAATTTTTCAGCTATTCAAAATATTCAACTCCAATAATCTGAGCACTTAAATATATGCATAGTGATACATTTTAGATGAGTCTGTGCCATCTATGAATATCTTACCAAGATAAGCACATAAAGTAAGATGTGCCAATTCTCAAAGGTCACTCAGCATTATTTTAACAAGACTTTCACTGACTTTCCATTAAGCTACTCTACTGGTAAACAGGAACAGGTTGCCCAATGAATTATGTGCACAGGCAGTATGTTCTTCTCATTTCCCAAAATACGTGATAGAAAGCGTGGCTGGGAAAAATATCAACTATCAAGCAAAAAGCATTTTTATACTTAAGGTGACTGTATCAATCTACTTATATAAAGCAATTTAGTAGGATATTTAAGATTTAATAAAGGGACAAGTGTGCATCTTCATTACATCAGTACTTAACTATTTGGTTTAATTTTGTAAACTATCAGAGGCAGTTAAAAACATAAGAAAAGTCACTGTGACTCCTCACAGCTTTAGACTGTCTGAACCATGCTCACCAGAGCAGCCCACCTGAACTAACACACTCTAAGTCAGCCTGTCTTGTTTCCAGCTGGCAGAAATTGATAGTGCTTCTCACTGGAGCTGAATGACTCGTGCTCAGGGTACAGGCACAAGGACAGGCACCAGCCCTTGTGGTGTTTCTTTTGCCTTTCCTCACTTTCTATTTCCAATACAGCAACAACCAAACCCTTTATGGAGAAGGTCCTTTGGTAAAAGTGTCAACTTTTTTCATGGCATAATGAAAAACCCCAACCCAGATGCTACAACTGCAATCAAGCTTTACAGTTCAGTTGGTGTTCTCTGATTTTCTGGAGACTGGCTGCATAACTTGAAACCATTACAAAGAGCCTTCAACCACATGTCCCAACACATTTCCACTCACACACTCAACAGGAACAATCTTCATTAAAGAATTTCCAAACTAATCTAGTCTATTGAACACTATCCTGGATTCCCTCACAGTTTACCCATCTCATACCCTTGCCTTGTAAACTCAGCAAGCCTCTTATTCCTTAATGAGAGTCCTCCAAAATATCTTCATCACACACAAAATAACACTGCTCGAAACAAGTGGTGATAACATCACACTCAGATTGTTTATAGCATTACAAGGAATGCACAGCATGCTTTGGCTTTCATTCTGATGTCTTTAACTGCAGGATCCTCAACTGACTTTCATTTTCTGTCCCACCTTTCACCCATCGAGGGGAATGGAGACTTCTCCACCAATAAACTTGTTGATGGTATTTAATAAGTTTGTATCTTGAGTGGGGACTGAGGGCCATCCCTGCACCAGCTTACCTGTGGAAAGTGCCTCTTAGTGCTTCACAGCCTATTGCAAATGTGTTTAAGAGATTTTTAATACAAAAGACTAAAGCAAATCTTCTTCCTACTGAGACATATACCTATGAAGAATGAGCTGAAGGCCACATGACTTCTGATCAGTTTATGTCTGTAGCTGATCTCTTGACTAAAATGCTGAGAGGATGGTTTGCCCATACTGCAACCTTAATCCACCACAGGTGTGAACACAAGACCAGAATTCCTTCTAAATCCTGCACACATGGTAGCAATGTAAAAGTGAAATTATGTCTATTCAGCAAAATGAGTGCCAGGGAAAAACCCTGGATCCTCGCTAGGGCTGTGTGTCAGCTTGCATCTGTAGCACATGTTGGTCAGCAGGCTGCTACAGCCCTTCCCAAGGCAAGGAGAGGGCCTGACTGCCAGTCCTGCCAAGCCTTTCACTCAGGCTCGGTGCTGACATGCAGGGCTCTAGTGCCTTGTACTCTGGCTATTTACTGCTAATAGAAACAGTGGCATAATCTCAGCAAGAAAACACACAGCAGTTCAGCCAAAGAGAAAGCAGACACTGGCTTTGAGCACAGCTTGGGACACAGCAAACAAGGGGCCCAGCCCAAGGAAACACTTGTGCAGCACAATGGGATGACGTTCACAGAGCAACTGATTTGCAGTCCAAAGCAAATGGATAGGAGATGGAGACAACTTATTTCTAAGGTAATGGTGAAGCCATTCCAAAATTGTTCTCATGCATATGGGGACAGGAACTCTAACATATTCTAGCATACAACAGAGTCCTGGCACTAAATAACCTCTGGAATATCTTTTCCACTTCTTTCTACCAATAAAAGCTTTTAGTTTCCATACTACTTTCCACACAGTTCCATAATCCACCACACTGTGATGACTTCCTTCAGTGCCCTTATGTTGCCATCAAAATTGTCCAAGATTTGTTCAAAATGTGAATTCACACGCTTGTCTGTGTAAATTATGTTGTGTGAAGAAATGATGCTACACACAAACTACCAACTGGGAAGTTCAAAGGGCCTTGACACAAGGAACCCACAAAAAGTCACCATATTTTGCACCAATTTGTTTTTACAGCCATTTTTTGTAACCATTTACAAAGAATTAAATAAAGCCTGCACTAAATAAACACCTGGCTCTGGCAGCACAGATTCTTAAACTGCCTTTACTCCAAAGATGTTACAAATCACATTCACTCCCTGCACTTCTCTGGCACAGGCACAGGTGTACACATGTGTTGCTGTCTCTTCACAGCATTGAGCCAAACTCATAAGAAACAAAACACAAGAGGCCTCAACAGCTTCGAGTACATCCTGTTTTAGAGGTCCAAACTCAAGTGAATTTTGATTCAATGGCTCAGCCTGTTAGAGACAAGAGGAAGCTGAAGCCAACACAGCTAACACTGTGTTAGTTTCTACATAAAACCAGAACTGAAGTCCATCATCATCAGGCCCTCTTGTATTGTTTATCTTTATTAATGGATATCTTGCAGCACCACACACAGATAAACCCCAAACTGTTGTTCAGTGACATACCACATTTCCTTAAAAACAACACTGTAACACATGTGTAAGTCTAATATAAGGAAAAATAAGCTATAAAGTAAAAAAACAACCATTGTATTTTCTGCTCTGAGTACAAAAAAATCTCAGGAAAAAAAAACCTGCAGGTGAAAGATGGGAGTGGGGGAAAGAGAAAATATTTTGAGGTTCCTTAAAATAACTGAGAAAAGCTGTTTATATGTAAATATGCTTCTAAAATGCTGTAACTGCTTTTTGTCTGCACAGGAGCTCAAACTGCTCATTCTGGAGACATTAACCATTGCAAGGTACGTTCCCATTTTGCTGAACACTCCAGTCCATTCCAGTGCTCTGCTCTAACCACACCTCATCCTTGCAGGCTCTGCTCTCCTTTTACTCTTGGTCTGGTGGTCTCTCCAGAGAAGGAGAGGAAGCTGTAAAGAGGAACCCCAGCATGGACTCAGTAGTTGTAACTCTCACATCTCAAGTACAGCAATTTGTTTTTCAACTTATTAACAAACCAGTGGCACCGATGTGTTTCCACTTAACTTGGACATCTTATATTGGATCTAGAACTAAAGCTACTCCATTAAAGGAAGACCTTAGGCTACACAGTAAGAATTCAGAATTTTTTCCTCTGTGTTGAATTCTGTCTATTTCTGATATTAAGAATGAGGCACTTGTGTAGCAGTAAGCCTGGGAAAGTAATGTATTCAGAGCTACAGTCACAGGCTCTGCTAATAATGATAAACAATGGTGGAGTATCCCCCACATAAAGGGCCACACCACTCTCACAGGAGTCATCAGTGGCTTTTCAAAAACCTTCTCAGGAAAGTCTTTAGCACCTGATTAATGCACAAAAATGCAACTATGTCCAAAATACAAAGATAAAAATGACCGACAGTCTGCCTGTTGGAGTCTATTAAGAAAAATACAATGTATAGCAGGACAGAAAATTCTCACCCAGTTGCTGTCGAAATATTTATACAGCAGATCCTCACAGAATTATCTTTTCACCTCTCCATGTGGGAATACAAATCCCTTAAATTTAATGATGCTCTTGGTACCAATTGTCAGGGGATACATATGCATAAATAGTGTATAAATAACAGTCATGTTCAGATTCTAGGAACTGCAGATATACACTTTGCTTGCATTTTTTTTTAACCAGTTTTAAGAAACATCACAGAAAACTCATACTAAATCTATGTTAATATCATGCTCAAGATCTAGAAAATTGGGATAAGGACAAACTTACCTCTTAATCATTAGTCTGGCACTCAAAATCACAGTAAGCTTTTAACTGCTATGGTCCTCTAAGAAACATTCAAAAGAATGGGGGATTTGCACACATTGACCATTTACTAAAGCGTAACAAGCTGAATTATGACTTCTATTTTTATTTTAACACAAGGTTTCATGGCTTTGGATAGCTCTGGCTCAACTCTGAACTTTTCTCTTTTTTTAATTATAAGAAATACCTTTAAAATGATAACAAAGCACAGATTTTTTTGATCAGACAAATTACTGTCTGAGTTCCTGAAAATGACTGTTGAAGCCAAACATTTACACTATTAGAAATTAATAATACAACTCATTTATAATCTATTATTGAGTGCTTGAAGAATAGTTTGTACTCAAGTGGACAGAAATTCTCTCTGCAATCCATTTATTGCAGAAGAAAAATTTAAGAGTAGTGTCACATTTTGAAAAATGTTATTTTATTGGCTGTAATTTTTCACGGTACCTGTGGGGACTGGATGACAGCTCAACACTGCAATTGTCCTTCATGTTGATATCCTTTTTTTAGTTGAGACTACCCTGGGAATACACTAGAAGTGATTTATTTGTCCCTGGACCTGAAAAAGGTTTCAGGAAGGTGGAAATGGATGCACAGCTAGTTGAGCAGAAATAAGAAATGAGCCCAGCACACTTACTTAGGCAGGAAACTAACAAGCAGCAGGGAATATTTAATGACTTCACATTACAACTGAGAAGGCTTCTGATGGCTCATCTCCTGCTGGCAGTGCAGAAGCCAGGCAGCCCAGCAGGAGCCCTCTGCTCCACGGTGATGAGAGATCCTTTGGCCCCTCCTTTCCATGGCCACCCTCAGGAGCCAACCCTGGAGCCCCGTGCTGCACCTGCTGCTGGGACCCAGCTCCCAAATGGGGCCACCCTCCCCAGCCAGATTTGACTTCAGGAGTGGTAGTCAATGTTCTCTACCAATGGCTCCTGCTTAACAAAATGGTTTTAAGATGGATACTTACACTTTTTACCATCCATACAACCCACTTATGTTCTGCAAGTGTTGACTACTGAGTCAACAAGAACAACAGCTGGCATTCCCCCAGAGCAGGTAAGATGACACAAATAAGAGAGGCTAAAGCCATATTCGAGCTTTGTAACACTATTGTATTCATCAGACATCCTCCTGAAAGCAGGTGTTTGCTTAAAGAAAAAAGGAGATATGCCTTTAATTTAAGTAGGCCAAGTTTTATTACTATTTAATGAAATTCAGCCTTTTGGAATAGCACATTTCAAAAGCACCCAGACATCACTCTGCAGTTTAGCTCAGGCTGGAGACTGGGGGCTGAGAAGGATTGAGGCAGTCTGTCTAGACACAACCAAAGGCAGCATCAGAACTTTGCTCTACAAATTATAATGGTAGAAAACTCTCATTTGGTTTGATTCTCAGCAGGTAACTCACTAACAACAGTAATTATAACCAACTGTTAGTGACAAGACAAAGCAATAGAACAAGTTCCACAGAATTTCCTGCTCTTGGGTTGTTCAATTTATTGCACCATACCTCCACAAGGAAATTGGCTACTATAAAGGCCTCATGTACAATCCTTCTCCCTCTCAAGGCCAGTCATTACTACCTGGACTACTCAAACACAGCATTCCCAATGGCATTGCTGCTATTTAAATACTCTTAACATGAGCTATGCAGTGCCCCTGTAGAAACATGCAGGGCTGGAAAGAATGCATTGAGATCAGCAGTGCTCACAGCATGCTTTAAACTGGGGGAAAAAAAAAAAAGAAAACAGAAATAGAATGTCTGAAAAGTCCAAATACCACATGCAAATTTCAGCTCCCAGGCTCTACCTCACAATGCCACTTTGTGGAGCATCTCTCTAATACATATAAATGAATTCTAATGTATTGTGAAGCATAACTAATCATGACACATCTAACACCTTCAGCTGAAAAGTGGCCGTGCTGCACTCCTGGCATGAAGCAATCACAGACATGCAGACACATCCTCCTTCACCCGGGCAGGGAGGATTCCCCCTGGAGCACCAGGGACCATCACACCACGACAGCACCAGGCCCTGCCCCACCATGGCTCACACCGACCTGCTATCAACACACATCCGGACATCATCTGCAGAAAAAGGACATCAGATCTTGTCCATGCTGCAAATTATGTTCTTGTGCAACAACAAATCAAGTTATACCCTATTTGCAATACACTGTCATTTGTTTGTCCAAACTTGTCACTTTGGATGATTACTCAAGACTCATTTTCAAAATACATTTCAAATGCTCAGCAAACACGAACTTACTCCCTTCTTGGTTCACAACTTTTTCAAGTAACTGAATTAATCTTCTACTTCAGAAAATTAGTTTCTATTTACGTAGGGAGAAATAAGTCTTTATTCTGAGCTACAATGAAATAATCTTTTCTCATTGAATCTTTTCAGATGGAGCCTTCAGCACTCAGAAATTATCAAGTCTACTAAAACACTAAGAGAATAACAAACTAGTTATCAAGGTAATCGATTTTTTATGCCTATTTAAAGTACATAAATCATAGGATACTGATAGAGCAAGCCTCAATATTATTAGGTTTTGTTTAGGTTTTGCTTCCAGTATTCAGGGCTACTGTCACAAAAAGGAATGCAGAACTCTATGACCAGGACATTGTACAAGAACACTGTATTTCTGTTAACTTCTCCCTTAATTCAGTAGCTTTACTAGGCAAACTGCTTTGCTGCCATATAATTTTACATTATAAAAACAAAGAGCAGTCACAGAGATCCAGAAATGCTCTGTATTTTAGTCTTTAAAACCAACACATTAGCACTGTCCTCAGATATGCATTCCGAAATTTTCTTTTCTCCCATACACTTGGACACCTTCAAAATTAGACCAAGGTAATTACATCATTAGACAAGGGAAATAAGCATGTAGTCACTCAGTTTAATCTTCAAACTATAATAAAAAAATTATAAGTCTAGACAGTTTCTGTCAAATTAGCTCTGCAGAAGCAGTTGTTTCCTGCAATTCAAGTTTTATTAGGCAAAACAAAGCCAGAATGACTTGGACACTGCCACAAACTGATACTTCAAAGATAAAACAAATGGATAAAGAACCACAGGCAGCTCCAGACCTCTAAGGCTCCATGGGCAGAATTTATATCAATTTATCTATAACAGTAACTATTTCTGCCTAGTTGTAGGTTTTGAAGGACTTCTCCAAAAAACATCAGACACAATGTTTAGCTGTCGGGACACTGACTATCCTTCTAATAATACTCCCAGGAGCAGTAACTTGTAGGGATGGAACAATTTGGGATGCCTGACAATTCAATGAGTATCTTGACAATTTTGGCTCCATTCTGTTTTTAGAAGCATAGAGCCCCTGTAGGGGAAAAAAGTTTTTTTTGAAACTAAAGGCTGTGAGTTTTGATTCAATATTGTTCAAGGCCACTCAAGCAGATTTCTGGAAGTCTGCTGCTAAGCTTTTGAGCTCAGCTCTCAAGTGCAATGTGCTCTAAATACATGACCTGCATTGAACTGCTGCCCCAGCAAGCTGTAGCTATTATTCACTTCACAATACAAAGTCCACAGCACTTGAAGGTTTGATCTACATGATGTATTAAATACTTCTGGAACACTACTTTCTGTAAGAGAGCACAGCCATCCAAACTGTGCACAACACCATTTATCAACTACACCTCACAATGACATTTTTCAAGTCCTCCACTTCTTTTTCACCTAGACACAATTCTTAGGCAGAACATGGTAAAACAATTAAAATGTTGTGTGAGGTACAAACCTACAGTATTTTCTGTCATTGAAGACTTTCCCTTTAACTCCCATCACAACCCTTGTCCAATGTTACCAGCCTTTCTGTGACCTCTGTTATTAATAATTTATGGACTGACTCAATGAGTTGCAAATTAATTGTTCATAAAGTGAGGAATGATCTCTAAACAAATGTAACATTACAGTTTGTTTCCAGTGCTTTTGCCTTGATCCCATGTAACAAACATTTACAAAATGAATTCTGTTAGAGATTAAGGATAGATTTTGTCATTTCAAACCAAAGCCATGCGTGGCATAAAGTAATCACACAAATCACATTGCTCCTTTCTTTTAATTCACAAGACAAATACACATTTTACATCTGATCACAGGACATTTGAGGCCCTCTCAAAACATAGAGACTATCAAATATTTATTTTTCAATGAATGAAAAAAGATGCTTTCTCAACATACTGGTACCCTACAGTGGTTCTGCCCAAAGAATATTCATGAGGTAACTGAGCAAAAATCTCTTTGAATCAATTAAGGCACTACAAATGTCATCAGAATGCTCAAGACTTGCCTTATTTTTCCCCATCACGCTGTGAGCACCTGTGACTTGGTGACAACCCATTTATTTGCAGTGCAGGACACCTGCAAGTTCAAACCCAGCTCTGCATCCCAGCTCTCCCAGGACACACCTTCATAAATAACAAGTGTAAGAAGGAGCAAGCCCCTCATCAACTGCACTTGGTGATAGACTGAAGAACACCTCAAACACCAAAAGCAAAGGCACCAAGAAAGGACACAGAAAAAAAGCTTTGTGCATTGAGGGAAAATTAACATTGTTAAAGTTCAAAAAAAACATGGATCAAAAGCTCTTTTGCTCTTCTCAGGTATTTTTTAATGCAGTCCAGGATCAGAAGTCTGACCATAAGGAGGCATTAGAGAAAGCCAGCCCTGGGAGAAGGGCAAGGGAACAGGCAGCTGGAAACCCTGGGAACTGACTCTCATGGCCAGGAGGGGGTAAGGAAAGGCTCCCTCAACTCCTGAGGCTCACCTGACTCTCAGAAGGACAAACAGGGAGTGAAAACCCACCTGTGGGTTATTGTAAAATCAATAAAGCTCCCATGACAAACTAAAACTAGCACAGGTCTGTGCTGTACATCTTCACAGCCTGTGTGAGTGCAGCCAAAGGCATTTGAAGGATGCAATCCCCCAGCCAGACCCAGTCAGATGCTGAGACCACTGAGAGTCACAGAATTTGGAGCACAAACATGTTTCATTGTTTCTCTTGAAGGACTCTGTAAGCAGCAGAGCCAATGCTCATGATCATCAGGCATTAACAGCATCTCCTGGTCTGTCTGGACCACACAAGGAACTGATCTATTCCAACTCTGATGCTTTTCTCCACAGCTTTGCTTGCAGATAACACATATCCTTGCATAAGACATGCCAGATAGTTCTCCCTCATAAATTCCCACCATTTCCCCCTTATTTAAAAATGTGATGTCACATTTTACCAATGCAGCTACAAATGTAGATGTACAAATCATCCTCATGATCTCTTCCTTCTTTAAGATATTAGAAAACTGTGTGACTTTTGGGTCAAATTAAAACAAATGGGTCAAGATTAATTAGTATCAGTGCAAGTTACCATGACTAAGCTGGAGTCTGCTACTTCATTCACACATCAGTGTGGGCTATACCTGGTGGAACTGGGGCCCTGCTTTATTCTTAAAATGAGGGATTTCATCTAGCAGGGACAGGGCAGGCATTTCCTCACATCCTCCCCATTTAGCAGTTGCCTTTTCTAAAATGGTAGCTGTGGCAAGCACAGCTAACAGAGCCAGGCTCTGCATGAAGTGCAATGTGCACACACAGCGTTCCCTCTCCTCCACCAAACCTGCTGTGGGCACATGAACAGACCTTGGTCTGAGGGCAGCTCTCTTCATTTTAGAAGCAAATACCTCTGGAAAGAGAGAGAGGCTACTTCTCCCCCTGCCCTTGACACTATTAACTTCGTCATAAGAATTAGAGAACCCTCCCTGACAGATTCTAAAATGCCAGTTTTTCTTCATAGTTCCTGTTCTACTCAAATGTAGGTATTTGCATATCTGTGTTCCAGCTCCACCATGGTAATTTCCATAATAGTTCAGGAACATCTTTTTTCAGAACATTTCCAGAACTGCCAGAAGTGAGAAATACCTGGTATTTTACCAGAAGCTCATTCCCTCAAGAGATTTCTAGACAACTGTATCAGAATAAGCTCTGCAAGCTGTCTGTTGCAAGGTTTTTTACTCTAACAAAAACTACTGTTTCTTGAAAAGCAGAAAGTCAGAGCAGAATAAAAATAATGGTAAAAAAAGCAGAACAGTTCTTTACTTCCCTCTTTGGTGTTAGATAGGTGTGACATGAAATTTTGATCACAGAAATGATTCCTTATCATAAATAAATACAGATTCTTTTTTCTAAATTAACCCATGTTCTTTGCCAAAAGAAGCAGCTATTTACTCTCCAGACCTGAGATTTAAACAGGATGGCATTTGTCACAGCCTTCGTCTGTTGGGTCACTGACAAAAACAAGTTGTGAATGTGATTTGGGATATGTAATGGCAGTCACTTGAATTGTCCCTGAAATAAGAAATTTTTTAAAAAATTTTTGCAGACTTTAACTATAGAGAGATGTGCATTTCTCCAGCATGTCTCTGGCATTACAGCAAAAATTACACTGCTCCCAAGATACAAACATTACATTATTATGTTTGATAGACATTAATGCAGTTTAAACCCTGAAAAGGTTTGCTTTGTGCAGCAAGCACAAACTGTTGATTTACACCAAGAACATCCATTAGAATTAAGGAAAATATTTAGAAGCCACTAACTGAAATAAATTGAAGAGGTTTAGAGGCCAGACTTGCCTGTGAAATATAATTTTGATATCACTCCAGTATGCTGTGTAATATTTGGGTTTGTTCAGATTAGAAGAGGAAGAGAACCCAGCTGTATTAACACTGGTTAACAGCCAGTTGTTTTCTGAAGCCAAGGAGCACATGAATCAAATGAATCAAATACAGCATCAACTACATGGAGCCTCTAGATGAGGGACGAGACAGTTTGTCAGGAGAATGATGGGAAACCATGGGAATGTGATCCAAGATCTTTTTAGCTAAACAGCATGACAGCTTTCTATTAGACACAGACAATATTGGTAATGCAGGCCTGTTATCCTGCATCTTGTGCAAGATGAGCACGTGTGCAGAGCCACAGATAAAACCTGGGAAATCTGACACAGCTGAGCTGCTCTCTGTGCATTCTCAGTGCTGCCTCTGATGGTGAAAAGGGACACGGAGTTGGATATTTGAGTTCTTCACAAAAAAGGAACAAACAACACGGGGGAATTACAAGACAGCTGGTTCATTCCCCTAACTAACATAACCACCACAAAACCAGGAGTGCCTGGTTACCTGTACAAAATATGAGGAATTGGACTGAAATCTAATACTGGGCATTACCCTGGACACAAGGAAAAACCTTCATACTTAGAAAGAGTAACAAAAAATTCAGAGTCCACTGGCAAGAAAGCAAGATGCACTTCCACAAATTGCTGAGCAGGCCACATAACACACTAAATGAAATCCAGACTCTAAGTACCCTGTGGGCTAGACAGGGAAATGGAGATCCAGGAAAATCCAAATCTTCCTCCTTTTTCACAGTACACAATTCAAACTGCCTTTTCCTCCCCATTCCTGCATGTACATGAACTTCATTAACAAACATGCCTCAAAAAGGTGCTTGAGGACAAATCAGTAATTGCTCTTTTATAACAAATCAGAAGTTACTGAGAAAATCTTCTATAAAGAGAGTCTGTCAAAACAAGTCCCTTAAGGATTAGCAGAAGCTAAATCCTCTGTCAGAGATATTTTTCTCTCAACAGCAGTAAAAGGGTCTTAGTATCAGAAGATCTTAAAAAATATCCTTTGCTGCTGTTTCTCAGAAGGGGTATCTGAACAGAGCTGCCGTCTTCAGAAGCACAGATTCTATTTCTTCCCTTTTGTTTTTATACAAGCTCTACTTTTCACAGCAAATACAGCATTTAGCAATTACTAGAGCAATAACATTGATTCATTCCTCATTTCATTGGTATTATTGTTGGCTAGGACAGTACCTTCAGGAACATTTGCCTGGCATCAATGAAAGGCAATTAACAACATTTCAGCTAGCTACATATTTTCAAATAATAGCCCACATCATGTCTAGGGAATACACAGAGTTAGAGTATTTATTTTTTTTAAATGCAGAAAGAGCAGAGAGGGGTCTATGTTAGTCATACAAGTCAATATTTGCTCTTTCAATCTGTAAGAAATTTTTGTGGAAGATTGGTTTTAAATAGTCAGAATCTTGACACATGTCAAAGCCTTTCAAACTCACAGTTTGAGAAATTAATATTTAACATGCTGTCAATGAGGAGCCATCATGTTTATTGTCTTCAAGTAATTTGGACAAGTCTTTTATTTTGACTTGTCACTTGAGCTTACATCACAAAGAGAAGGCAGCATCTGTCTCACTCTGAGCTGCTGGGAAATCAACAACTGCCATGGACAGGCACCAGGAACAGCACAGGAGTTCTCCCTCTCAGCAAATGGACCTGCATGTGCCAGCACCAGCACAGCCACACTCACCTCCTGGACTGCAACAACATGTGTGCTTTTCTCAAATGCTTTTCTGACTGGAGTTTACCGAGTTCCCCTGGACTGTGTGCCCTGAGCACAAATCCATAGTGAGACAGAAAATCACTCCCATGTTTAGCTTAGGAACAGAACCCCTTCTTTGCCAATGTTTATGTTTTTCAAATACTGTCCAAACAGTTTCCAGTATCCAATTTTTTTTCACCACAGCAATTCCTTTCCAGAAAAAAAAATTATAAAAGCCTTAGGTTGGCAAATTATGTACCACCACAACTATTAATCAACAGTTGGTGTAACCTAAAAGCAAACAAGGGTTTTGTTTCTATGCCACAAATGGGCCATTAAGAGAAAAAAAAAAGGTGGCTGTTCACTGAATTGGAGCCTTTTTCTTTATCACAGAGTTGGCAGTATTCCCCATGGAGAAAGGGAAATCCCATCCTGAAAGCAGCTCCTGCACACAGAGAGGCCCCACAGGCTGCAGCCCACCAGCCTCCAGGGCCTGCAGTGTCACTTGGAAAGCAGAATGTCACATGGAGCACCCACACAAACTCTTGCATTGTCCACTGGCCTTGTACCAACCTTCAGCTGCTTGTAGAAACCACACACTTGTAGATGTGATCACATCCTGGCTCATTAAACCAAGCAAACACCTGAGTCCAACAGATGAACTGTCTGAATTCATGATCCCCACGTTAAGTTTCTGCTGGTTTTTTTCCCTAAACACCTCATGCAATGTACTTTTATCATTAATATCTCAGAATGCTCAAGAGAGTCCAAACTGCAATGCAGAACTTTTCCAATGTAATGCTCAATATAGAAATAAAAATAACTTGTAACTGTTTTAACAACAGTAACCTATTGCTATTTCTTTTTGTTACAAAAATAATGTCCACAGGCTGATCATGAACAGGTCACCAAGTTCAGCCCTCGTGATTAGCTGGCTCCCTTAGCAATTCTGGAACAGATGAATCATATAAAAGACACTCTTAAATCACACACAAATCCTTCTGCTGCAAATGCTGATGGTATACAACACCAAAACCTCGTCACTAGGAAAAACCAAACTCAAAACTTTAAACCTTGTGGTTTCTGGTTTTCAGCATCTTAAACACGAAACATAAATGTTCTCCCTTGAAAAAAAACCTTGCTTCTGAAGATCTTGGGAAGACAAACTCAGCTGTACTGACTGGCAAGAGACTGTCAGCAGAACAGCCTCCCAGTGGTCAGGGCCACTCTTACAAGAGGTGTGGCAGACACAAACTGGACACACGAACCCGTCCCTCCTGCCTGACAGAGAACAAGCATCCAGCTTAAAGCAGCCACCAGGAGCACTAACACTTGCAGCATTTTTATAGAATCTCTAAAATGGGAACAGACATCAGGATCTTGGCTGCTCCACCAATCCATACGTTTGAACACCTACTGGATAAATGTGAAGGATTTGCACAAGGTACTGCCTTAATCCACACACATTAAAGAGCTACTGGCAGCACTGCCTAAGGACTTACTCTAATACAAATTGCAAAGAGTTTACATGAGCTGTTCCATTCATATATCTAATTTTGATTATGCATTGTCCAATAATAAATCAAATAAATGCTATAAAAGTAAATTTACGGTGTTACAGACTAATTTTTTGCAGCCTAAATTCCACAGCTGTAATCCTTAAACTTCCTGAGATTTTTTCCAGTAGAGGCAACTAAATGAGGAAGTGATTTCTAAGCTGATGATTTACAGGCATCCTTCTCAAGTCAACACAATCAACAGGAAGGCAAAACTGTCAACTGCAACATTACAGATTTGTTCTAATTGCAAAGCTGAATGCCAAGCCTCAAAGGGACCCTACCAAAAGCAAGGCACATTCTCTATCTACTTCTCTACTTCCATTCCCACTGTACATGTTACTCCAAATTAAGATGTGCTTTTCTTCAGGCATCCCTAAGGGGAATCAAATTAAAATGCTTGCAACATTCACTGGTTAAAGGTGTTGACAATGTAAATTTTGGCCAGTCAGAAGCTCCAAGTTCAAACTGTTCAGATATTTCATCTTTACAATAAAAGCTTAATTGGGAAACCTGATCAGTGGCCTAACTTCAGATTCAGAAGTGAGGAGCTCTCCTGAAGGACCTGATTCCTTGAGATGATACTCCATAAAATCATATATTTAAAAATCTCACCCTGCACCCTTACCAAGGCAACACAAGGCCCTAAAAGGCACTGGTTGGTTGACTTATCTGAACAGCAAAAAAGTCATTAGCATTCCTCAAAACAGTGACAATTCCTTGGTTAGTCTACCTTAAAAACAAGAAATCAACAGAAAATTCTCCTTGTGTAAGTCCACAAGCTGATTCTATGTCTGCAGAATAAATCACAAACTTCACATATTTTTCTGATTCATCACTAAGTTAACATACATCTCAGAACATTTGATAAATAATTTTCTAAAGCATTAATAATTATGGCTTTCCTAACACAGACTTCAAGAGAACAACCCCACTGTCCTAGATTTGAAAGGAAACATCAGTGAGTGAGTGAAGCACAGTCAGGCTTCACTGTGAACCCTCCTGTTTGCATCAGGGGGCAGCTCCTCCCTGCCAGCCTCTCTACACGACCCCTTCATTGCAGGCTCTGCCCGGATGAGGAGCACCCCTGTCCCTGAACTGCCCTGGAGCAGCTCCAGCAGCGACCTCAGCAAACTCTCCCAGGCCCCTGTAGCTCCCATCCCAGGGGGACTGTGGAGCCTTTGCTGTGCTCTGCCTGGCAGCAGCACCTCTCAGAGCTCCAGAGAGCTGAGACCATCCTGGTGCTGCTGCAGCGTGGGCTGTGCCCTCCTTGAGCAGCGCTGCAGTCACTGCAGAGTGCGAGTGCAGCTTCTCCCCCAGCTGAGCTGATCTGCCTGCAAGCAGGGAGCAGCACACACTGTCAGGTGCACAGCAAGAATGGGGCACAGAAAAGAATGCAAATAAGAATGCAGATAAATTCAAAGTGAAGTATTAATGTAAGAAACTAAGAAATTCAAATAGTTTCCAGAAATTGAACAGGAGAGTCTTATATGAATTCTCATCTCTTTTCTTCAGAAAAATCTCAATAAAATCCTTGAATAAATCCTGATCATTAGTGAGTTCTGAAGCAAGAAGGTTATGTACTGAGCAAGAACTCTGGAGTGCATTTATAAAGCTGCTCAGGTGGGAAAAGCATGACTTTTATCTAACAAAGCTATGAAGCAAGTCATGGCAGCCTGCACACCACAGATACATTCAGCTAGAGCAATAGCACATAACTGGCATTTACTGACACTCTGAACTCTTGCACCTGCCTTAGAAAACACAGAGGAATATCAAAATTACAAAGTCACAACCTGAAAAATTTAACTCAGAAGATATGCAGAATATCTTTGTTGGTCTAAAAGAGCAACAAATGACAAAAATGCAAAGTACCAGCACTGTGGAAGCAGTGCAGGGATTGGCAGGACTGGTTCCTTTCCTGTGACAGTTACGTGTGCTCGGATCTCTTTCAAGCTGGTTACAAGAGTCTTGTCAGACAGTAACCTTCAGACTCCAGACCAATTTGCAAACAATGTCAGTCGCCTGCTGCCTTAGAGTTCTCTATTTCAGTGCAATAATTCAGGGGTTTGGCACATTATAGAGAGCAAAATTGCCAAGGGACATAAATACCTGTATCAAACAAACTGTCCCATTCCACCGAGCCTGTCCTCTGACACACACCAACTGCAGTGCTCTACTTCTCATCATTTCTATTTCTGTTCTCATTTACTAGCCTCCCTGTTCACATTTCAGCTACCATTTTTTCATCTCAGTTTACTAAATTTCAAATGGGCCAGGTAACTGTCTAATTTTGGTGATATTTAGGCTCAAAAGAAGGAGGGAGTTAAACAAGAATAAAATTATTTGCATTAATAGGACTGCTGATGCACTGAAGTTATGGAAAGAACTACTACACCCCACTAAATATATCTGGAATGGGAAAGTGCTGCACCAGTGGAAAATACATTTTATGGCCTTGGCTTACTTTGGGATTACTAAACCATGGATGCTTTGTACAGTTATTTACATGGTCCCATGATGTAAGAAGCTTTCTATTAAATCTGAGTGAGGAAAGTTCTGGAATAGCAAAGTTAAGTAACACACCCCCAGCTACCAGAGCATTCCCTTGGTGCAGGGGAAGCTCAGTGCCACCAGACTGAAATCTCACTGCAGAGGGAGCTCAGAAAGCTCCCCCAGGTAATGCTCGTGGCACGTCTTGTCCTCTTGAAGAGGCAACTCAGTTCTTCCAGGGCACTTCTCTGGATTCCAGGAGCACTAACAGCAAAGTCTTTGAGCAAGTGACCAAGAGCAGGTGTCCCACAAACACATGCAGTGAACAGAGGGAGATGTGCTGCACAGAAATCTTCCACTTGTAAAGAGACTGTGATGGGGTTTGTGGAAGGAAATTTCTTGTGCTTTTTACATAAATGTCCCATCAGCAGATATCTGAATTAACAGTCACTTTTGTACTAAAAAAATGAAAATAAGTGATGAAAACATCCCCCCTCTTCCAGATTAAAAACCCCATTAGTCAATTACCTTTTTACTACATCTCTTAACAGCTTTAAGGTAATCAAACAGCTCAGGTTATTTAAACAAGTTCTATGCAATGAAACTGATTGTCTGAAAACACCTCGAAATAATCTAAATAATTATGTTTTCCCCCTCAATACTTTAAATAATTTAAATAATTACTTTTTTAAAAAAAGTTGAAACTACCCCAATTCAATCCTTGACCTTATTAAGAGTTTGAGCACCGAGGCAGCTAAAAAAACTGGCTGATTGCTGAATTATCTCATTCAGTGCGACCAAAATTACCACAAACTCTCACAGAAGCTTTCTGAGATGTTCCAATTACCAAACAAGAGTCATGAGAAACTGCTCTGCTGCTAAGTTCCCAGTCAGCACCTTCTGAAAGATGGATTGTTTAGAGATGACAAAGAAAAAAAAGAATCTGAGAACAGAAAACATTTAATTATAATTATTCACGTTGGTAAACACTGTATGCTAGCCATAGCCCCTGTGCAATTTGAAATATACCTTATGTTTATTCACACCTTACAGGATATTTGTTTGAAATAGGTTCCCAGCATGAATCTCTGAACACTTCCTACAGGTTTGCACAGTATTTAATTGAGTGACAGACCAAAGAGACATGGTGGACCCAGCTATGAGAAAAGCAGAAGACAGACAACAAACGAACGAGGAAACCACAACCCTGAATAATTTCTAGGCTAAGAATTCCTGTGTTACTTTTCTTTTTCATACATAGATATATATCTGCATATGGAACCATTCACATCTGCTTGAAACAGAAAGAACAGTACATCAGTAATTAATACACCAACTGAAAGGAATGTCAACAAATCCTGGATTTGGACAGCAAAGATGACCATTTCCAGAGATTACTCTAGAGTTCACTACTAATCTCTGGGCTGCTGCCACTGCTTAAACCTGTTACTATTAGTTTTCATCTCCCACAGCTACAGAACCAACGAGGCTATCAGAAATAAACTATTGTGAACTGAAGCCACGAATTTGGAGTTGCAATTCCATGTAAACAAAGCAAGCTTCACCCAGAACTACTTGTTCCTATAAAAATGCATCCCTCAGAAGAGGTGATGCCAGATAAGGAAAAGATTCAGCAAGAAATATAGAAAAAAAAATCACATTTATACAAGAACAAAGACTGGAGGTTGTAAACCTCTTTAACAATTTCCCCCCTCATGTAGGTGGCTACGTAATTTATTTAAGAATAGACCAAAGAAACCAGAAATCAAGGCATGAAAATTAATTTAAAGGCAGCTGGAGAAAGCTCAGCTCTTGCAATAGTATGGCTCAGGGCAAAAAGTGACAAGCATTTTGTTCTGTTACACATTTCTCTGTAGCAGCTCCAGCAGATTAAAGGCACAGTTGCCCAGACCTTTGCATGAAGCTTCAGTTACCACCGGAAGAAGTTCTACGTTTCAATGAAAGAACTTCAGGTGCTGAGAGATGGTATTCTCCTTGGCCTGATTACTTTATTAAGATTAAAAACAACTAAAAATAAGGCAGGTGTCTTAGAGAGATGGATGAGGTCTCCCCACAGCCCGGCTGCAGCAAGAGGTGCAGTCAGGCACTAAATCCCACATGCAGCAGTGCAGCCCAGCCTGCAGTGACCAGTTCTGCCTGAGCCGCCCCAAACCCAGCCCCAGTGATGTCTGAAGTTTGAGCTTTCAGGTTTCTCAGATTCGGTGCTGCCCAGGGGTGCAGTTCTGAGCTCCATATGAAGTGCTAGTAAGGCCTCTTCACACAGCAGGGAGACAAAACAAATCCTTCTCCTGCTGAAGACCAAGGACAACAGTTATAAGTTTTCAGGCCCAAAAGCATAAGCAACGGTGGGCTGAGGAGAGAAACAAGAAGGATCTTGTTTTTCACAACCTGAAGCTGTAATTGGACAACTAAACCCCAATATGCAAACAGACCAAAACTTATAAAAGTGTAAAGCCTCGTGACCGGCTGTCAATTTTCTGACCACTTTAAGTCCCCCTTGGATGCAGCCCCGGCCAGGCCCTGTCCTGCCCAAGGCGTCCCCTAAAGGCCCGTCAATAAATGTTATTTTATTCTCCAGCTGTGTCCAGTCCCGGTTCCAGGCCAGCCTCCCCAGGGCCTCCCCGGGACCGCGGCGCCGCTGCCGCCTGTCCGTGCTGCCACCTGGCGGCCACCGCCGGCAGCGCGGGAGCGGAGCCCTCACGGCTGTGGGGTCCCAGCCCGTCCTGCCGACTCTGCCCGCCGGAACGCAGAAGCCTTTTTCCGCTGTACCTTTGTTAATTACAAAAGCGCCCCGGCTCGGCGCAAGGCGAGGTGACACCTCCGTGCCAGGGCCAGCAGCAGCAGCCCTGCCATCCCCCAGGGGCCCGGCGGGAAGCCCCTGGCCGGGGCAGCTCCTCGGGGGTGCCGCAGCCCAACGGGGCTCTCAGAGGACCCAGCACCGGCCTCCTGTCCTGCCTGCCTTCCCCACCACCTCATGTCAGAGGTCAAGAGCAACTAAGAACGACCGACGTTATTTCTGGTTTGTCTGTAAAAAAGAACTACACGATGGATGTTTTTAAAGGAGGTTCTGACACAAGAGCTGTTTTATCATGTATTTGAGTTTCAGACACGATTTTCTCCTTCCTCAAATGAAAGGGAAAGGTTGCACCTGTATATAATCTCTACGGCTCTTCTATAAATCAATGGGGTTTTTTGCTGCAAATGAAAAAAAAATGCTCTTTGATTAAAAAAAAAAGAAAAGCAAAGCAATCTTTTTCTAACACATGAAGTTAGAAATCCCTAAAAAACCCAAATCAAACCAGCAATGTCCCACAAGCAGCATCCAGGAGAATGAACACAGCAGCTGGCAGCGACCAAGCAAAGTATTTAATACAATATAAGTGTCCACTAAAAACAAACCCCAAACCATAGTTCTTTTGTTTTTTCCACATAAGGAAATATCAAGAAATAAATAATCTACTATTTTGAAATCTAACCAAGCATCGGAAAGAAAATCCAACACTTTCTCTTCACCTAACTAGCCAGCTTGGCCACTTCAAAAATCTCATATTACTGCTAGTTAACCAACCATGTAATTCTAATTTGTTATCACAGAGCAGGTACTGTACATGCTTATTTAGTCCATCCACATGACAGGGTAATTTGTAGTTATATAATTTCATGGTAATTATAGTTGGAATTACTATGTACAAACTGGGCATTTCCAATGTAATTATCAAAAACTAGAGGCTCAGTATTGACATGATTAGTGGAACCCTCACAAAACAAAGTATTATGTAAGAGTGACTTGGAGGTTGTTTTTCCCTCCTCCTTTAGCTTTGTAATCAACAAGAAACAACAGTGCAGAAAGCCAGAGACTGAAGCCAATGTTTTGTGCTGTGGGTGGCACTTACCTCCCCATGAGCTGATTCAAGTTGCTGATTCTACTCACATTTGTTATCAAGGATGACACAACTGTCCAAATGTTACCCCTCCACTGTAGATTTTTAGTGGATAAAAAGAAAAATTATTTTCATTTTAGACTTGAATTGCTGAACTTGAAAACAGACACCAGTGCTAACACCCTTCTTTCTGCTGTATTTATTACCACACAGTGCTTGGGTTCTACTTGTGTCACAGACACAAGAAGGCAGAGGTAGCTGTGGAAAAAAGCAGCTTCAATATCTGAGACACAGACATGTCCCTGCTGTATCTGCCTCATTTTCATACAAGTGGTCCAGGAATTAAAGGGCCTATCAGGCTACATGAATCCTGTAAACCGTTTCTCCCCAGTTATCCTCAGTTTGGAGTTCATGGTCCCATTTGAGAGAGTTAATTCAGGGGAATCTTTCCCAGGGTTAGGGTGTTTGAAGCCCAAGAGATGGTTCTGTCCTCGTGTGCTGAGATGGTGAAGCCTTTGTATGAACATCTGGAAATGAAGCACTGGGCACATGCAAATATGCAGAATATCAATTCAAATGTGCCAATAATATGATCAATAAAAATAAAAGCTAAAAATTGGAACATTCACAAACATCTCAGGGTTGAAAATTGATAGCAAACATCAAAAAAGTACTCTCAAAGTCTGCCTGTTATGGTCAAAGACAAGATACCATCTGTGAACTTTGAGTCTCATCAGCAAGGATGGAAAAACAGCTAGCATAAATTAACTTGAATGCAGTATTAAACTAGAATTATTTCCCTACAGCTCCTCATCTCACACAGATATCCTACCACACTCACCATGACATGCTGCAAATGTATACCAATGGTTGCAGCAGTGAGCCAAAATGAGTGCACTCAGTCAAAATCCTGGAAAACTGACAGCCAGGGAAGACTGAGGAAGTGGTGAGGAAACAGCAGCTCCACAAGGCTATTTAAGTGAAAGTCCCTCCTTCAGGAACATGTTTATTGTGCTAGTAATGTGGCCTATGTTATTACAAGTAGTTTTTAATCAAAAATCAAGGAGTAGGAAAGATGATCTGTCAGTGAAAACTTTGAAGAAATAGCTTAATGCTCAATTTGTTTGATACTGTAAAAAAAGAAAACAACAAAAAACCAACCAAAACCACACACTGTTGTAGCTGACAACAAAAGCCAACTGGCTGGGGAGAAAATACTATAGGAGGGGCACAACTACAAAATGAAAAACAAGATCTTTCTAGGCATCAAGCTCCCAACCAAAAGATGGAGAAGAGAGAGCAGAATGCTGTGCTGGAGGTCGTTCTGCCCTACTTCAGTAGAACTGGATGTTAGTTACAGCTGTTTTCAGAAGTGATGGTTGAAACTAGCCTGCAGCAAACTTTTTTTTCCTACTTGCTTAATTTCTCTCAGGCTTTTCCTATCTGTGTGGTTTCCTTCTCCTTGCTCCCACTCAACCTGCAATGTTGCATTTCCTGGCTCCAGAAGTAGCTGCTAATATTTTGGCAATACAGCCTCTGGTGTGAAGCACATAAAAAGGCCTGTAGGCAACACTCACAAGTTACTACACAAAGGAACAGATGAGGCCGGGTGAGTGAGAAGGCAGCACGGTGCTTTCCAGCACTGGACAGATCCCTAAGAAACCAGTTTATCAGGCTGCCAGATGACATTTCAGCTCGGAACAGAATGTAAAAACATTTTTCAGTATTTAAACATGAATCCTATCCAATGTGGAACTGCTGCTCTAGAAGGTGGCAAACCCAAGCAAAGCGGTGTGTGCAAGTTTTACCTCAGGGTTTTCCCTTGCTGTGGGGTGCTTTGGGGACTAGGGCAGGGGAAGGACCCTGGTAACACATCAAGTGAGACACTAAACCCTTTCAGACCAGGAGCTATGCTGATATCCTTATTGGCAGCAGTGACTTTCCTGAGGAATCAGGCACAGGCAAGTAACCAACAAAGGCTGCTGCCGCTAAACCATGGGGCTGGGCTGCTATTTGAAGCAGCAAACAACCTTGCATTTATATGGGGTCTGACGCTCCTTTGGTCTTAATGACCCCATTCTCTAGATCCAAACAACAGCAACAAACCCCTTACAATTCCGTCTTAGTCATGATTACAAGCCAAATCGTACTGCTTTTACATCACCTGGAAGAGAAGGCATTAAAGACCTCCAGGGAAAAGAAAGAGCAGCATCTGTTCCCGGGCAGACCCGCAGACAGGAGCGAGCCCCGCAGGGCGGGCACGGCCCTCCCCGGCCACGGCGCTGCCCGGAGCTCCCGGCCCCACAGGACAGCAGGACAGCCCCGGGCCGGGGGGACAGCCCGGCTGCTGTGCCCACCCGCACCTGAGTGTGCTCTGCGGCCGCTTCTGCGGCACGCAGCCGACAATTCCCTGGAGCTAAGGGAGAGCAGCGCTATAAATAGAGCATTCCCAGCGCCTCCACACGCACAGTGCCACTACGCTGCTTTAACTCTTTCGTCAACACCGCGCACAAACGGCACAGAGGAAGCAAACCCAGCAGGGGCAGCGCTAATGCTGCTCTCATCCACAGCCCTGGAGAGAAGAGCGGGCTCTGCCGGGAACAGGAGCGCCAGCGGGCTGTGAGACCACCACAAGCTGCCGTCCTGTTTCCACACTCACTGCAGAGCTCTGGCGCCCTGCAGCGAGCCACAGCCCAGCTCCTGTGCAGTTCCTGCACTGTCCCTGTCACAGCACAGCCGTGCAGCCAACAGCACTGCACACACAGCATGCAGGCTCACATGGAAACCACGGACACCGGGCATCACAGACACAGAGGCCACTTCTCCACTCAGGGACATGACCAGTCTTCCCAGGGACAGCAGTGGGGAGCTGCATACATGTGATGATGTATGCAATGGCTGCATACACGTTCCTGATGCCCAGGAACTGAGCATCACTTGCCAAGAGCTTGGCAAAACACAGCGTCATCCCCACGGAGAGAACAGCACACAGGAAAGGCTGCCCCTGCACCAGGAAATCTTTCCAGGGGAACTGTAAGGATTTATCTATATTTCACTCGAGAGGCTGGAAAGCTATCAGAAGAGGAATTAATTTTCACTACCTGGTTAAATTCTATCCCTGCCAAACCACTTGCTCAATCTCCAGCTAAGGCAAAAGTAAAGCTTTATTTCACACCTGAAAAAAAGACACACACCAAACCATGAGGTTCAAGAAGTTTGACTGTACCTACAAAGCTGATTAAGGAACTCTGCCAGAGTGAATCTCAGATCTCTTGACATCCAGCCCAGCTACTCCCTCTTCTAGACCCCACTAACAAGGGACCTGTCACTCGCTATTTTAACTCTCAACCTTGGCACTACAGAAGGACCTGGCTCCTTTGAGAGGAGCCCGAACAGCAAATCCATAAATGATGCTGCTCATACTGCCATGGAAATGGGAGAATTTTAGATGGTATTCTCCAGCAAGGAGCTGAATGATTATCTCAGAACCCTTTGATAGGAAAACACGCTCTTTTCTCGGAGCATTCTGTTTTTTCTCAAAATACTCATGCATGATAAATGCTCTCAGGCATCAGTTTACTTAATTTTCTTTCAGGACAGAACCATTTCAGATTCAGCATCAAATCTATAATTCTTCACAGAAACAAGCCTGTCTGCCTCAGTATTTATCTGCTGAAGATTTTGTTCTCTCTTTTATCATCCCCCACAATGACTTACAGCTATATTTCCTGCAGACAACTCTTGCACAACAAGTGTAGAGAGCCACCCGCTCAGATCCTGTACCTCTCCCTTTCCTGTTTACACTGCTCCTTCTCAGAGAAAATGCCTGCCTGTGCTGCCACAATAGGATGTTTGGTAACAAGACCTTGCCCTTAGCACTGGCACAGAGCTGGAAGGTTCCCCAAATCAGTGTGTTTCTGAACTAGGCATATATTGCCCCAAAAGAACAGAATTTTGTGTTGCTGTACAAATGTGATACTTCTGTGGTGCCACAGCAGCATCCTTCTTTTTCCACCCACTGTGTTATCAGAATGTCACTCCAGGAAGGAGGGTACCAGGAAAAAGCAGGGAAAACTGCTGTTAGGGAAGCAAGGGATGGTCCAGTTCAGAAGCACAGGCCAGAGGCTTGCCTTCACATGGGATTGATAACCCACACTTCAGCAATGCACAGAGCAACACAGGATTAAAGGTGGGAACAAGACAAACATCCACCCTTTTAACTGGGAGATCCAGGAGGACTGAAGAATGGTTCTGAGAGGACTGAGAGCAGCTGCTACAGCTCTGGACTGGTCTCTTACAGCAGCCAGCTCCTTTCAGTGCAGAGTACACACATGCATGTATTACTGTACCTTTTTCCTCCCCCTTTTTTGTTCTTTGGTTGAGGTTCCAGCCTAGTGGAAACGTATTGTACGATGCCCTGCTGTGCTACAAGTCTCCTTTTCAGTTCAATTAACGAGCCATAAATAACACGATGAAGGTGTCAACAAAGAGTGTAATTTATCATAACTTGTCAGAGGAACGGTTCTTAGGAGGAGAACGCTCATTCACAGTCTGCTGTAACACACAAAGATTTATTCCTTGCCTGGTACCTCCCTCTACTCCCTTGGCCTGCCAAAATTCATCTTGTGCTGGAACCCTCACAGGTGTACCACTTTGACAAATATGCTGTGAAGTCTGGTATTCATCACAGGCAAGTCTTTGTTGGGAAGGAGGCCGGCAAGAAATAAATTTGTTTTAGAAAGAAGGTGCTTGTGATTCAGTGTGCTCAGGGGTATGGGGAGAGGCAGACAGGCTCATTATTTTTAACCTCCCTGTGTCTGCAAGAGAAGAAAATGAGGTAATGTAGTTGATGTGACATTACAGTTCCTGACTTCATTACTTGCTGCCTGGTTAAACAAGCACCTAGGTAATTACTACTACTGCAATCTTGTTTAGCTTCCCTTTTGCCTCACACTTGCCTCCAATAGGAAGGGCAATTGATGGCTACCAGTGCATTTTATAGAGGGGATTTTTCTCATGGGCAAGTCCTTTACATAAATTAAAATTCATCAGCTCAAAGGTGGTTCTTACAAGGCCCAACTGGATATGAAACTACTAAGCTACTAAAGCCATTTTGGATACCCAAGGCAGCACTGTAAGACAGCAGACTGAGGCAGAGGAGAGTCTCTCAAACAAGATTGAGAGCTGGCTTTACCCCTATGCAAGGGTAAAAAGCTAAATCAGTCTCACTGCTCCAGATTTACACCACTTCAAAACCCAAGTGCAGTGTTGTGTCTTCCTCATGAACATAAAGTGCAACATTTAGTGAATGTGGCCTGAAACAGAGACTCACAGCTCCCAACTGGAATTTTCAGCATGAAAGGAGGAAGGCAGATTCAGCTGCACCTGAAGTGGATGTCTGCAAGAAGGCACACTGCCTGTAACAGTCTGAACCAGGCATGAAGGTTTATCATTGCCAACAACCAGAGTTTGACATTCTGAATGCAAACTGGCACAATTCTACCAGCACTGAGACTAAAGGTAACTTGAAAGTGATTCCTTTTTAGAGTGCTGATACAAAAAACCCTCCAAACTGACATACTGGAGTGGTACGTGCTTAGCAGTCTTTTAAGTGTGATACAGAAGGAGAAGCAGAAAGCTCAACAGCAGAACACAAAAAAATCCCCCCAAACTACCTGGGATATGATAGAAATATTTGCTGGGAAGAAAAATCAAGACCAAAGCATTTTAGTCCTTGATCTTTGGACTGACCAAATCATGTTTTGACAGTAAATGTCAAACCTGTAACCTGTTATCCTAGAGGTTTGAAAAGTCAGTGGGCTCCCCCATCTCTCTGAAGAACATGCAAGCAGAGGCCCTTCCTCAACAAAACTGCCCATTTCTTTTAAGCATTGAAACCCTTATAATTTAATACAGTTCTGTTAATTTTGTGCTTTTGAGATTGACCTAGTGCTACCAGAGCGTTTTTATTAAAAAAAGAAAATGAGCTTTGTAGTGGCTGCAAAAGCCAAGCACAGAGAAAAGCACAGGCAGCCTAGAATTGTA
The DNA here is from genome assembly GCA_037834095.1 of Argya squamiceps. NCBI lineage: Eukaryota > Metazoa > Chordata > Aves > Passeriformes > Leiothrichidae > Argya > Argya squamiceps. The sequence continues at coordinate 16,375,703 of JBBMKD010000022.1, forward strand.
CACTTGCAAGAAACTTTCATCTGCCTTTTCCTTTATTTTTGTTCCTTAAGAGAAAGAAAAAAAGAAAGAAATTTGAAACTTGGAGCTGACAATCTCTTGGTTCAAGAAATACCTAATTAGCATAACAGCAGCAACATGCTAAACAAATTAACTGCTGTGGGGTCACAGCGGCCTCCCACTGACACAGACCCAGGCAAGCATTTATTTTGCTTTGTTCTAAAGGTTGCCCCGGTTTGTTAGAGTCTTCACTCCCTCACATAATTTACTACCAGTTTCCTACAAGACAGAGTTGTTCCACATTAGAAATACTTCTAAAAGCAATTAAATCTAAGAAGTTGGATGTAGCTACTGATTCTTACCTAACACAATTTAAAAAATCACTTGGCAGACAATTTCTGGAGGAAAATTGCTTTCCAGTGACACAGCAAGGGCACCAGCTCCTTATATACCTCTGATAATTCAGTGCTAGGCCATCTTCACCACAATACAAGCACCTAAGGCTAATTCTGCACAGGGCAAATATGCTCCATATTAGCATACAAGAACATGTAGGATCCTGAGCAAGGATTTCTAGAGAGAGCCAAAAAAAAACCTCCAAAAAAATGCCTCATTGCAAACTTCTCAAAGACACAATCTGCAAAAATATTTGGATTTGCAGGATACGTATCAGGTTTATGTAAATATGCACAGGGATAAACATGTGAAGGATATGTACTGATGCCTTTAACTGGGAAAAAAAAAGCCCCACCATGTTCTAAGAAAATCTTTTGATCAGAGCATGTTATCTCCCAGCCCCCTGTCAGACTTAATTAAGGGAAGCACATGCTCAACACATGCAGGGCTCAGGTCCCAGCGTGCCTGATGCAGCTCCAGAGGTGGGTGGCAGACCAAGCTTTAGGCCACTTCTCTCTCCTCCGTGATCCTGGTGCTGACTGCAGCCCAAACTGACTCTTGCCAGAAGTTACAGTTGTGGCTGGCCCGAAAACAAGAACTGTATTTCATTTAAGAGTGGGAAAATACTTTCCATTCTGTATTGGAAGGATGAAAGCCTTGAGAATGTTGCAGAAGTGCTTTTATAGAACACTTGACAGTGGCAGCCTAAGCAGATACCTGAGCCCAAGGTGCCAAACCAAGCAGAACTGGGCCCTGAACTTCAGCAGCCACGCCCTGAACTGGCTGTAGCCAGAGTCAGTTACCACCTCTATGGAACTCAGTGAAGGCTTTATCATGATTTCAAGTGGTTTATTCCCCAAATCAGACTGAGGGGTGGCAGAGCTTGTGCTGATTTAAGCACACCTGTTCCCCCCACAGCCCAGAAATCTCACTGGCCATGCTCACAGCTGACAGCATCCTTCCTTCCTGCTTGCACAGCAGTGACTGGTCCTTGTGGAAACATTCAAATTCCCATTTTAGGCAATGGATGTTGCATTTCAGTTAAAACAAGTTCTGCATACCTTGGGCTCCAAACTGAATTTTTTTAAAGTAGGCTTTCTTGCACTTCTCTCTTTTCCAAGTATACTAAGAAAGCTAAAATGTATTAAGAATAGTATTTATCAATAGAAACCTTTTTATCAGACCACAGATTATGATGTGAAGCCAGTGCCTGGCAATCAAATATTGTCTGTTATCTTATATCAACATTCTAGGTACATTGACCCATGAAAAACAAAATCAACATTTGCAAGAAAAAATAATGTACATTTAGACACAGTTATTTGTTTATATACATGAACATGACAGGCCATTTCATAAAAGCTGAAACAAGCTCCTGTACACATCACAAATGCTTTGAGCTCTGTGTATCTCAACTCCTCCTCTGACTTCAGCACAGCAGGAGCAAATACATTTACTTGTAAAACAAAGGCAGACCTGTTTGGAGGTGGACACAATAATCAATCCACTTGCCACAGAGGCAGTAAGTGTTCATTTACCATGACATGACCTGTAGCAATACGTATTATGTCTTTAGCCAGCAGGAGCCTGGCCAGCTGCAGCAACCACAACTCTGGCAGCAATCAGTCACAACCATCCTTGGCAACCTTTTGTTTGCTGCTCATTAAGGTGACTTGATACCAGCAGGATGGAACATTTTCTGGACACCATCCTTCAGTTCTAAGTGATAATGTTGATGCTGCTTCAAGTCAGCCTTTGCCATTGAACTTCCCTAAAGGTTTCCTCTCTTGCATTCCCACTCTTAGTTCCACTTTGTGCAGTGTGGAGAAGGCAGCCCTTCCTCTGAGCAGGAAGGAAACCCTCTCTGCTGTCAGGGGCTGCATTTTGTATGGCTGTCATATCCAGAAAGGGCTCCAGAGAACATTAAATTCATTTGGAGTGCTGTAAGGGAGAGAACTAAATTGGGAAAGGGAAGTTACTAAATTGAGACTGAGATGAGATATATGCAGGAGATCACAAATTCTTCCTTACAGTACTGGAGGCCTCATCCCCCATCCTTGATGCCAGCAGACCTGGCAGATATTCCTACAAATTTTTAATAACTGTTTAACAACTTAATTCTTATCTAATTACTAACAGACCTACTATATTAAAATGTGTAATTCTTTTCTTTTTTTGATACTCTTAACCCCATCCAAGGTTTCATGACAGACAGGATCCATTAACCATGCCATCAAGAGCCAAGCATCTGTGGTCAGTAACCTATACACAAGGTGAGGCAAGGCCTATCAGCTGCTGCACTAATTAGTTCCTGAATCTAGGCACTGTCAGCTGCAAGTTTCTAATGTAGCTTTTTTTTTTCCCAATCACCCACCTTCAGGGGGAAAAAAAAAATACTTCTGCACAATTATAAGCTGCTGCCAGTAATCAAGGAAAATACTCTATGCCCTACCATCAATGTAGGCTTTCCCTGGGCCTCTTCCAATCACAAGAAAACAAAACAAAGCAAAACAGGCAAAACACACTGATTTGGGCTGTGCTGCATCACAACATGCACTTTCTGCAGACTAATTACAGCAGAACTGTTGAGACTGGGTCCATTCCCATATTCACAAGCCTCATTTACAAATTACAGCTTCTCTAGAACGCTGTGCACTAACTCCAACAAGCCACTTGCTAATCATAACTCCTCGTTTACTGTAATTTGAAAACAAAATCCAACACAAGAAGGTCTGCAATCTACAGACTTTTGCTATAACTAAAGTGCTCAGGCACATGAATACTGCTCTAGAGGCTCTAAAACACTAAATACTGCAAAACTAATTCATCTGAAGCCTCAGATAAAGCCTTGGCATTTTTACTTTCTTGACTGCATCTACATTTTTAATGTATGAGATTTCAATAGATTTTTTTACAGAAACATTTTCTATAATTTTAAATTAAGAAATTAAGTTTATGAGGAGTGGTTTCAATTATTTTGTTGTCTCATATAACATCTATTAAACATGCTTTTCCCAAATACCAACTTAGTCTTATCTCACAATCATGCCAAGGAGGGATTTTAAGTTTGTTTTGCTTTTAAGAGTGTTTAGGTGAATGCTTCAGCTCAGGGTTGGTTTTTGGGTTTGGAGGTTTTTTCCCCTTCTTTCTCTTCACTGATAATAATCTAAGACCAGCCTCAGGTATTTTATTTACAAATCCACCTCCTCCATGAAGAATCAGGTCATGGTCTCTTCCTTTCTTCCAGCTACCTCGTCAATCCATGATTAATTGGAGCCACCCAGGTCTTCTCTTTTCCCAGCCCCAGTGGTGCCTTGTCAAGGGCTGGGGGAGGACCTGGTCCCTGGCACTATTTGCCTGTCCAAGCTCATTGGGATCTGCTGCAGGGAGAGCTCTGCTGGCAGGGAACAATGCTCACAGAGGAGTGCTCTGTGTTTTCTCCCTGTCATTTTCCAGAAAAGACAATTACTTAGAAATTGAAACTATGGAGACTCAGTCATTTGCTAACATGGCATTTACAAATGTTACACAATAAAAGCTTACAAGTGATATACAAGCACATGTAGAAGTGTGGTTTTAAAGCCCTTATGATCTCTCTCTCTGTGTTTTACAGTTACAACCCATCTCAATTCTCATCAAGGTCAGGATGCTTCAAGCTAATATACACCATGTGTTTCTCTGAGTTATGAATGTGGATGCCAATAATAAGACTGACTGCTAAATTCCCTTAACAAGTCATCATCTGTGAAAGGTTTCTCTGCTCAAACAATGTATTGAAAGTGATTTCCTAAGGATAATTTTTTTCCCTACACTGTCAATGCAGGAAAAGAGGTATTTTTTCTAAATGACACCTAAGGTACAAAGCAGGATCAAAAAAAGGGAGGAGAGAAACACATCTAAAAGACAAGTCTTGAGAAGCAACACACAGGAATGTTATCCTTGGGCCTCCTGGCTTAGCACTGGACAGATCCATACAACTGCTCAATCCAGGCATTATCAGCAGGAAACAATAAATACACACCAAACCCACACACACAGTCCCTAGCACATGAATTATGTACCAGTCCTACCCTGGTTCCAATTAGACAACTGAAACTATGGAAAGGTTGCAAGGGTCAGATTCAAACTATCTAAGCATGAACATTTTAGGAGGAGAGCAACTGTCTGGGGAAGAAAGAAATGTTGCCATGCTAGGAAGATGTGTTTTTACCAGCTGGACCGAGTCTTCTGTTGGTATTGTTTAGGAAACAGTCACTCAGTAGCAGCATTTCACAGTAATTTTATGGTGTCAACACTCTAAAGGTGGGATGGGTCACAAGCAGCATGAATAAAGAGAACTCAAATGATCACAAATTGGAGAGTGATATGAAATGAATGGTAATTCAGCAAGGATGAAGGCCACATGCTCAGCTTTAGGTGGTGTAAGCAGCTGCAGAGAGACTCTTTGGGGAGGATCTTCTGCTTCTAAAGCATCTGACAGAAAGGTGCTGCTTGGCTGGAAAGATCTCAGAGGAGTAGGAAATATGGACACAAGGAAACATTGACAGAACTCTGATTCATGGTCTAGGTACCACAAGACTGGGCAAATATTACATGAGCCTCTGAATAACTGAGAGCTTGCCAAAGGTCATCCATCACCTTTTGCTCCCTGACACCTGAGACAGCACTGCAAGGACTGAGCTTGAACTTCCACAGAGCAAATTTTGATCAGGTGTGAGAAATACCTGGCATGGATTGCCTGAACAACTACAGGCTGCCCATCTCTGGAGTTCAGGTGGGCACATCTGCCAGTCAGACTTGGAATGATTTCCAGATGAAGTTGCTACATCAAGCCCAGGAATGGCTCTGGTGACCTCTCAAGGTACCTCCTGAGTGTACTCACTATTACCTTTTGTGTTTGCCACAGAAAACAACACTGGAGAGAGCAATAACCTGCAAATGATCCTAAAATCACTGCATCTAGATACATGGCTTATTAGAACAGAAATGGCTTTGATAAGTATCTCAGGGATGTAAACAAACAACCCAGAAGGTGTTCTGTCAACCACTGACTATTAAAACTAAACAAAGCAAGCAGATGCTCTATATCTTGCAAAGAAATTAGTAATTAACAGCGTGGCCTTCCAGCCATGTGCAGGACCAATTATTCAATTACCCATGGCCAACTGTGAGCTAGCTAACAGAATATGGATTTCCTGCCTTATTACACAGCACCACAGACTCCATTTGATGGAACACTCCTTCCATTCCTCCTCGTGTCACTGTGCAGTTGTAGCTCTGTACATCTCTACCCCAGTGCAATCCATCACCAAGGCTATCAGAGACACTCAAATCACTGTTAATAGTAACAGGACAATGAATAAAGTTTCCATACATGCACAACAAACAAAGCAGACAGGACACAGACATATCTATCTAGATGATGAGCAATTCATTTTTTCAGCTGATAAGTATTTCCATCAGTGGTGTAAATAAACAAATCAGAACCCAGCTAATTTTTACAAGAACAAGGGATGAAATGTTGTCCCAAGGCTCTCCCACACTCTTTCTTCCAGCAGCTTAGTGATGTCATGTACATGAGGGTAAGTTCCTTTGATATGTGGGGGCTGCCATTTTTGGAGCAGAATTCCAAGCCAGTGGCACCAGCAGCTTCTGATGGATCACGTAATGATGAGGGGGAAAATCTCAACACAGAAGTGGATAACTGTGGAAGGTACTATAAAACTAAACACAGTATTTTTGAAGAGTTTCTTAAAGCAAGGACAAGAGCAGTCAACATTTTCAAATGCACCCTTATCATTTCTGCAAGTACTTTCAGAGCTTGAGTCCTACAGAAAATCAATGGGACTTGGTGCTTGTTTGCACAGCCTCACTCAATTCAAGCTAAATCAAATTAACTAAAGTGAAAATTACTGTGTATTAAAGATCATTGAAATCTTTGAAAGACTCCTCATTCAGAAGCAAAGTGGCTTTCATTAGTTCTCATTTTAATTCATTTTGCAAGTGCTCTAATGTTCATTTTGGCAAAACATCAACCTTCAGACTATTTGTCCCAAAAGCACAAAGACTCAGATTAGAACCGAAAGAATGAGAATAGAGGTTCACAAAGCTCTTAGCAAAAGCAAACAAACATTGTAAACAGTGGTTTTATCAAAGACAACACGGCAATAACTAGCTAGATTGTTTTCCTGGGCTGGTATCACACCCCCAAAACCCCAAAAAAACCAACCCAAACAACCCACTGAGAAACAAAGAAACATAAAAACCCCAAAAATCAATTGAACAAACAAATCCTTCACACCTGCTGTATGTTTGGAATACAAACAAAACCCACACACACATTTCCCCCTCTGTTTATGTCTTGAATACAAATTCTTTCAAATGCAGTTACACTTTTTACTGCCAAGTTGGACCTTGAAGTCCTGAATGTATGACAATATTTTTCATCCAAAGGAAGGGAAGGAAGTGATGGTAGGCTGGGGGATGGCACAAGTGATGGCTGAAGTGGCAGTAAGATGTCTCTAAATGATCAAGTGAAAATGTCCCATAGGTATTTGCATTGCAGGGGTGTCTTAGTCCTGTCAGGATGGCAACCTCAGCTCTTTGGGCAACAAAAATGAGCAGAAAACAATCAACATCTCAGTCCCAAGGAGCCAAAAGCCTCCAAGGGCAAGGGAAGAAGAAAAAAAAGCTTAAGCCTTTACCTTCTGGTACAGAACCAGACTCTCTTCCTGCACTGAAGTGATGTGAGTGATCCTACTCTTAGCAGTGAACTGCAGGAACCTCACAACTTGATTTCGAGACAATTTTCCTGGCATTCCTCTTCAGAGAGGAACAGCAATAAATACAAAATTACACCTTCAGGCATTGAAAGGAAAACACTTTATTTCCAACTTTCTTAGAAAGCAACAGTCAGGTGGGACCAGTTGAATGCCTGTGCAGTGAATTGAAGGGCAGCACTGGGTAATTCTATACCCTGTGTAAGATATGATCTTTACTTCACCAAGCAAAATGAAAATACACAGCAGAAAATGTGGCCCACCCACTGTGGGTCACAATGGTAACAGCACTTTAAATATTGACACTGCTAAAGCCAAGGTAAATTAAACAGCAGGTATTATTGCATGAAAACGAGAAGAGAAATGTTTCTCCATGTGTCTCCAATTGCACAGAAAGAACCAAAGAATTTCCCTTTGTGCCCTGAAACTGTGTATCTTACTGGTGGTGCAATGCAAATTCTCTAAGCAGTGGTCAGTGCAGTAAAATCAGCCAGGTCCCAGGACTCTCAGGCACTGCAGCAGAGAAGTGTCCCTCTTTTCATGGGGTTGTCATCCCAGAGCAGTCTCACAGCCCCCTCAGTACATTACCTACTGAAAATTATTTTGGTTGTACCAAATCTACCCAAGTTAGAACATATATTAATTAATGATGACAAAAACTGCAACTTAACTGAATAACATGAAATAAGAGATTTTTTTCAAAAATAACCTCCCAGTCTACATGTACAATCTGCAGTAGCTTAAGAGGCTGAAATCCTCAAGCTCAAATATTTACTGCACATGGGCAAATCCAGGAGTCCTGTTTACAACTACTTGACAATCACTTCAAAAACCAAACCATCACAAAACTCATCAGGACTAATTGCACATGCATGATGTCGAGTTTCAAACTGAAACACAGCTACTACATTGCCCTGCTGCTTTATTACCTCTGTCTAAATGTGTAACACTGACGTATCTATTATGCCTCTTTTTTTCATTAAACCTGAGCCATATTTTACTTCTTCATTAGCAGAGATGAAAAAAACCTACTTAATAAAAGAAAAAAAAAAAATCAAAAAGCCCAAACAACCCCCAAAGAAACAACAAAACTGCCCAGGGGCCTTAAAGCTGAATTTCAAGGTAAGTGTTGTTGTGTTCTTTACCAGAAGGACAGGGGAAGCAGAAATATCCAGTGAAATACTCACAGCCAAACAGAATGAAGAAAAATCCCCCCAGCTAACATTAGGAAAAGAGCAGAGATGTGGAAAGATGAAAATAGCCAAACTAAAACAACATTTAAAATATATTATATGGAGTGGTGGGTTATTTTGCCAAAGATTAATTCAAACAGATGTTTCTGTCCCTGCTGTCCTACCTCTGGTTTTTTGCCTGGACTTTCCTTTAAGTTGCACAACATGGAAATATTTTTAGCTGACCCACCCTGAGGGAGAAGAGAGACTGACTTCTGTTGGCCACTCTCAATTTTTTTTCTTTCCCAGGAATTTTTGTTATTAATTCGTTGTATGTCACAGCAACAAAACCTTTCTTAGCTATCAGCTGATTTTGTAAGAATTCTGTGAAGATTTGCCCATGCCACTATAAAATGTAACCCTTCCCCATGGCTGCAAGGACAGCCTGGCCCTTGGGTAGGAAAGAGTGTTACTGAGGAAGCAAGACCAGACTCAGATCTGACCCAAGGCCTAAAAAGGAGTAAAATACTCGATGTTTTCCAAGCTGAAAAACTCCTTGAGGATGTGATATCTAACAAGGTAAAAGCAAAGACAGCACTAGTTGCAAGATGTAAACCCTTCTGTCTTTGTTATCTGATCAGCAGGCACAGACCTGTGCATCTCACAAGAGCATGGGTGATCACAGCTGTGATGGCATAGGAGGACCTGAATTACGTAGCTACAGAAATAACCAGGAGACTTCTAGTTTTCAACAACCCTTTTTCCAGTTGTACACTGCATATTCCAGCCTGTTTTTAGAAAAAACAACCAGTTCTGCTCAACTGTGGCCTTTTCCTTTCTACCTTCACGTTTAGAGACCATTATTTAGTTACTTATTTTTGGTAATAAAGTCTCCAAGCATCACTGTTCAAATAAAATCACAATATCCCCACTACAAATGCAAAAGTCTGGCACTTTCTTCATTGACTAGAGAATGAGCTGGCAAAGCTAAAAGCTTAAGCCAAGCTTTTAAGATTTTTCTGATTCCTCTCTCTCTCATTCTCCCCCACCCCCTGCCCCATTAAATCTTGGAGTAAAAGAAGATTAGTGCAGATGGATGAAAATATTTTTTCCACTTCAGCATTTGCTGTCACTGTTCAGTGCTAAGCAGGTTCTCATACAGTGTCACTGGTAAGATGGAAATTCCTACACTTCTCTTAAATATAATCACCTTGCCACAAAGCAGGAAAAGAAGAAAAATTTGCTGTTTATTTTGCCTGGATTGTGTGTGATTTATCCAGCAGAACCTGTAAACATTGTAACATCTCAAATCGATGCGTTGCCTTTCATCAAGGTTCAGCTGGCTGCCTCTGCACCACACCAATCTGTTCCTGGCTCACTGTGCCCAGCCAGTAAATTGACCTGGACCCAGCAAAGATGAAAATATGCAGAATTAAAGTAATCCCCCTTGCTGAGCATGCAGGCACATGGTGGGATTAACTGGGGAGGGAGCACAGGGGGGTGGCTGGGGCTGATGGTCACCCCTCCTGCTGCAGCTGCAGAGGGATGGAGGGATGGAAGGGATAGAAGGAATAGGAAGGATGGGAGGGATGGCTGCAGGCACAGCCCTGGACTGGGCTGGCAGGAGGAAGGAAGGAGGGAGGGAGGCCCCAGCAGCTCCCAGCCATTCAGAGCTGCACACTCACTCACACCCTCCTGGGCAGTGCACATGAGCCAACACAGCCCCTGGAATCCCAGCGCTGCCTTCCCATAGATAAACAGCCCTTTCACCATCAGTAACCAAAAGGGGGACAATGGAATAATAAAATCAGCATGATAATTTTACACATTCCAAAGATTGCAACATCAAATAAATGTAAACCAAGATGTAAACAAAGTCTTTCACTCCTGACTGGTAATTAGAAAAGAATCAACTTGCTAATGACTTCATATTCCTGATAAACATTCAGATTACAACTGAATTCGGTCACAGATGATCACCCTGCCTGCACAAATAAGAGAAATGGTCACACTACAGATTCAATGTAGCAGCATAAAATGTCTTCAAAGCACCCTCATCTCCAAAGGGGGAAAAACAAGTAGCTGCTTAGGCAGTCACACAAGGATAATTACTATTGACAGGAACAGCCAATGTTAAGCTGTACTTTGGTTATTTAACACTGTTAAATAAGTAAAGTAATTAATAAAATAAAACAAATATTTTACTTAATAAATATGGTATAATAATTAAGCCTGAGCAGTAACCCCATTTCCTCTCAGCTGGAAAATACACATTTTAATTACCAACAGTTCTGCATAAAGACAGAGAAATCCACTTCAGAAATCTCTACATTTGATCTGAATGAGCTTTGCCATTCACAATGAGAGTATCTTCAGCTCTGAAGCCCATGGATTACCTGAACAAACAAAACAAAAGAAGCCCATGATACTCAGGAGCTCTACAGGCCACCAGCACACATGGACACCATCATGTTCTGCATCTTCCCTTTTCCTCTCCTCCTGTTGTAATCCTGGTTCCTCACAGCCCATCTCTTCTAGCTACGCAGCCCCTTTAGCCTGCTCTCATTTTACACAGGATGAGGATCATGGAACTTGTTTTTAAAGGATGCAGCCTTTATATGCACCTTTTTTTACTCTATATAAAACCCCTGCCACTTCAGTTTTCTTTTTGTATTATAGAAACTTCATGGGGATCTCCCCAGTGTCCACCAGCAACAGAAATCAGGCTTGGACTTGCTAAAACATTCTGACTTTTAGAAAGAGAGTAAAAGATTCTTCCCATTTCCTTCACCCTTCCTTACCAAGGCCAAAGCTGATTTTTAAAGGTGTCCTGAGCAATCATCTAAATCAAGGTTCAATTCAAATACATTTTGAAGCAGATACATCAAATAAACAATCTTGAATTGCACAGAGGGTCAAGAGTTTGCCCCTTTCCCCACAGTATCATCTGCAATGGCAGATCAGGGTTGAAGTGCACAACTAACACAAATTGTTCTTAAAATATCTTGGTGTCAGTTTAGGAAGAGCTGTGTATTTACATAGCACTGGGTTGTGGATCTGAACAAGCTGAAGGTCTTTTAACTGCCCAGGTGATCCCAAATAGCCAAATGTTTTGGGACTGACTGAAATTCAGTGGTTTTCACAAGGAAGAATTCCCTAATCCTGGCAATCACAATTCAACCATGGCAAACCAGTTCTTCCATAATTGAATACACCAAGATGCTCAGAGATAAAACCCAAAAGGTAGGAATTATCTGAAGCAAATTTTGCAAGTACTTTGCTAGATATTATATGTTCCTCTCAAAGCATGTTTCACATATTTACAGATCACAGAGGGTATAGAAAGATCTTCTAAATTGTGAGAAATTCAGGAAATCACATACTTTTGCATCTGAACTTCAGTAATTACTTTGATTCCCTGCTATATTAACTGTATTGAATTATAAAACACCAATTAGTTTTAAGGGAAGTCACACAGAATTCTCTTTGTTTGGACATAGTGCTAACACTGGTCATTTGGAAACATCTCATTTGAATTTACTGGACTATAAAGTATCTCTGCTTTCCAAGATCAGAAAAGATACTGGAAAAGTTTCTGGAAGCTCAGTTACAATCTTCATCTGCATGTCAAGATACAAAACTGTATTACAATTACCTAAAGATTTGGTGTATTTAAATGATTATTTCACTAGTGTTCTTAAAAGCAAAAGCATTGGGTTATCCTCTGTGTATTTAAGAAATAAAGATTCAAAATGTGCAAAGAGCAGCTTTCAGATTTCAGTGGTTAGTACATATCACACTGCTCCAAATGTGCAACAGTGGAGGCCCCACGGGCTGAGATAAGGACAGGGACAAATCACTCCCCATCTCCCACACGGGCCAGGCAGAGCCACCCTCAGATCTTTGTGTCTGCAGAGCTGTTTCTCTCAGATATTCTCACTCCCCTCCCCATTTGCAGTTCTGTTGTGCAGGGTTTTCCTCTTGGTGGATCTGTTATCCCAGAGGCACGACCATTGTTGGTGATGGGCTCAGCCCTGGCCAGCAGCTGCTCCCTCCTGCAGCCAGCTGGCATTGCCTCTCTCGACACAGGGAAAGCTTCTGGCACCTTCTCCCACTACCAAAACCTCGCCACTCAAACCCAGAGCACGAGCAAAACAACATCTAAATCATCTTCCAGAAAGACTTTGCAGCAAATACAGTGAAGGAGATGCAAAGTTCCCCTTCTGCCACTGGTTCCAGGTGACAACCCGAGCCCAGAGCAGCAGGATTATAGAGAACTGTATGTATGCTCTTTGGCAGAATCTACTCACTGAAAGAGAAGGGGGAGGAAGAAATACTCACTACACTCACTTTCTTCTGTAAATGCTCATTTCCCACGTGCTTGGTGAAATCTACACATGGAATATCAACACAAACAATTCTACAGGATAGCTCCACTACATGAATTATTTTTAATATCAGAAGAGAAAGAAAAAGCTTTTCTCAGAGAACACTGCATCCTCAAAGGCAGTTCAAGGTCACAGTCATTATGTTGTATTTACTGTCACATTGTTTCATATTATTTAATATAACAATTCAGTATCTATTTAAGATATGACATGCTCAAAGGCTTTGCAAAGAACTGTATCCTCTGAGGTAGGAAAGGGTAAATAATCCTATTTACAGCCAGACTTTTAAAAGTCTTTACCCTATTTCTGTGTCAGATGACTCAACTAAAGTGCTTCAAGTTTTTCCTGCAGATTTTACACGTTTAAGAAAATAGGAAAAACTGTTCCACCTAGCACACTCTCCTAGCCTGTGCTCAAACACCCTCGTTACATCCAGGCAGTTTTAAATGACACTATAAATAGAAGCAAGCTTTATGCTTTCTCAGTATGTAAAACTCTAACTGCCACTTAAAGCATTTACCTTAGAAATAATTCCTTTTATTTGTTTGCTCTGAGTCTGCACAAGAGTTATTTTTAAAGGTCTTTGGAGCATAATAAGTGTCACTCTGTAACCTCCACTACACCCATTTCCTACAAAAAGAAATAATTTCTCAGGGATGGGAACCCTGTGCGTCAGGACAGAGAAGAACTAAGTGGAAAAAGAAAATGGATTCTCTCATCCTCCTAAGATGGTATTGGATGTCACCACATCTGAAGTGACCAAAACAATATGAAAAAGTCCATTTTATTTGCCCCCTTAGTCAGAGTTCTCCTGGTGGGCAGAAGCTCTCCAGCCCAGCGTGCTCCCCTGTTTTGGTTGTGTCCCTGTGCCCCCAGGGGTACGGGCACAGCCAGAACTGATCTCAGGGAGAGGTGCCATGTCCTGCTGGCAGCAGTGGAGACAAGGGTCACCCTTCTGGCTCCTGCATCAGAATCCTACAGCATGCAGAACCATTACGGGTTTGTGGTAATTATGTTTTTTCTCTATCAATCCCTCAAGAAGTCAGCTTGAACAGAACCTATTAAAACCTTATTAAGAGTTTGGAAATGAGTCAATGGGTAAGGAGTTCCCAAACTCCCTTTCCACAGAGTTCTGCTCCTTACCATGTATGTATTCCTCACATGCAGGCTTTGCCTGCACTGTTCACTGCACAGACTTGTTCCACATTTCCACATCACTGTTTTACATCTTTTTCATCTCTGTCATTCCTTTGCACTGAATCTTAAATCACACTGATTTCCTTTGCCACAGATCATAACAAGGATAACAGCAAAATCAGATTTCACTGTGAACAGATTTAAATTGATTTTTCAAGAGATTTAGACAAGCAATTTTGGTACCACCTCCTACAAATCCTCACCAATAATTAGAGCTGTTAAATAAGAGCAGCCTGTTCTTTCCAAGGTGCTATCAAAAAGAGGAAATCACTTGTCTCCAGGAGGCCTGAGCCAAACCTGGCTGTGCACATCCCTTTGCTCTGCCCCAGGACCTGACAAAAGTATTTTTTGCCTGTCACACCCCCCTGCCCAGCAGATCCCATAATGGACTGAAGGGAGCCCACCAGATCCCACCACAGCTCACTGCAACTCCAGTATCAAGACCTTGCCTTGGACAAACATTTCAGAATCACATCTTCTCCCACACATCCCAAGCCGTTGTTCAGGTACATTTCAAGGCAACTTTCATTTACTTATGTGAGACACCAGGTGCCTTTATGACCTTGGTATTACAGAATTATCACAAGGTTTGAGTTGGAAGGGGCCTTAGAGACCTTGGTGCCAACCACCCTGCCATGAGCAGGGAAAGGGAAACCTGTCCCAGGGTGTGTTTTGAACCACCATTCTCTCAGTTAACAGCCCATGTTTCAACATTTCTGTTAACAATTGCTCTCAGGCCATATTACAGTCATTGTGTGTTCTGGCTGGCTAATAATTTAATAATCAGTAGTAGCCAGTAAATGAGTAATTTTCCACCACTGCAACACTCTAGCAATAAGTTATAAAAATACCTAAGAAGCTGAAATGCAAAGCAGACTGCCAAGCACATATTTAGGAGTGGGAGTACTCCATAATGAGATCCTTACTGACTAATACATGCCCATTCAGAAATTGAACAGCCTTCAGAATCACCTTAATTAGAAAGGAAGATGGATTAAAATACAATCTCTCAAATAAGAACTTCACTTTACTGAGGAAATCAAAATGGTTTTTTTCTCTTTAAATGTAAGCATTCATTACTGACTTTGAGTAGCATAGTTCATTTTTAGCTGTAAATATGAGAAGTCCTAGAAGGATCATCTCATCAACTCCTTCCTACACAAAACCAGAATCATAAAAAATCCTGCTACTTAACAAGGATCTTTACAAGAAAACTGTTGGCTATTGAGTGCATCCAACAATACCGAGCTGAATTTCACAACTCATAAGTCATTGGGATTGAAATACTGAGATTGCAGGAATTTTGTCACTAGAAGCACTACCTGGGAGCCATCCCTTTACCCATCTACTGAATTAGAATAAAATGTGACAATAAATGCTTTTTGCCTAACAGACACAACGTGTGCATGTACGTCCTAAAGTTACCTAGTTGGTATTTCTTATTTTTAACAATCCCTTTGTGCTTGGTCTAAGTTTATCTGTACAAATCATAAAAGCCTTACTCACAGGAGTGTGAGAGCAAGAAACCAAAATAGGCACCAGGCAAGGAAAAAGTGGTAGGTGCTTTCAAGGACAGCAGAGTGGCACATCAGTGCTGGTGAGGGACAAATGTGGCGGAAATAATTTGGGAAGAAACACAATACCATCTCTTATTACAGTTCCTCTATAGTTAGGACTCACTTTACCAATAAATCTCAAGCTTCAAGTACCTACATTTACAGTGCTTTCCACATGGAGGAATTCTGTTCTCCACTGTCATTATAACACAGCTTCCTAAAGACCATTCAGTGTGATGTCAAAACTGGGGCTTGATGCATGACTGAGTGACACCTGAGTCACAGCACCTGTAACTGAGTCCTGCAGCACCAATCTTGCACAGCAAATGCTCCCAAGCTTGTCCCTGCATTTGCTTCTCACAGTGATTTAGTGTAGTAGTTGTTTTAGTGACTCTGCCAGCTGTACAGCTGCTGTCTCCAAACACCACCAGTATCATCACCCTGTCAGTTCCACCACTACCTCACTCAGCAGCTATTACAGCACAGAAAATGTGACTGCCTTAACACAGGGTAAGATTACTTTCCAACAGCTCTGTCAGAAATTTCTGACTGCAGTCTCAGAGGGGAGCAGGAACCTTCCCCTTTACCATCAACCCCCAAAGAGTTAGTTCCCCACTTCTGGGCAATTGATGCAAACCTGGGGAGAGGGGAGGGAAGGGGCATTCCTGCTGATCCCTGCAAAGTGAGCTGTAAAGGAGACTTGGCATATTCTAATCTTTAGATCATGCCTAGAAACATTTGGTGTGGGGCCCAAGATGGTTTCTGCAGCACTCCTGGCTGTGTCTCTACCCTGCAGCCTGACCTGGGACAAGTCACCTAACTTGATGGGATCTTTGAAAAGACCTGTATCCATCACAAAATGATGTGCAAACACCTGCAACTGCCCCCTGGCAGTGCCATGTGGTGGCCATGTGATACTTGGCCCTTCAGTGACAGACTCACTCTGTGGGTACAAAGCCGAGGCCAGTTGCTATCAATCCCAGCCCCAGGAGATAACAGGGTGCTTGGCAGGTGAAGGTGCCAGGGCAGAGCTGCAGAGTTGGTCCTTACTGATAACATCCCACACAGCTCAAGCAGAAGTTGGCTGACATTCTTGGTAGAATTTTTTCTTGTGTAGACCCTGACAGAAATGCCTTTGTGGGAAGAAGACTGAGCAGCTTGTGAGACTTGTAACTCAAACCATCACCACCCAACAGGGAGTGCTTCATCAGCCACTTTAGCTCATCCTCCCCTCCAGCTCCAGCAGAAAACCCTCTTTGGTGCCATAAAGATATTAGACTTTAGCAAGGGCTCAACTGGGATTTAGAGTATGTAAGAATTAGGTAATTTCAGGTCTTTATCAGTGGATATTATAACATGATACTGTCAGGACAGAGCATCTCCCTGCAGGAGAAGAGAGTGGAAAAAGTCCACATTTTCAAAGTAACAAAGGAAAGGAGGGTTATAAACACAGTTGATGGAAAGGGGAAAAAAAAAAAGGAAAAAGGACAAGATGAGAGGAGGAGGACATGTAAGAATAATGACTCCAAAACTTTTTCTGGGTTTGCACTTCCCTGTTCAGAGGCACACAGCTGAGACAATGTGGCTGGCTCTGTGACAATTGTGAAAAAATAAGCCAATTTGAGCTGGTTGTTAGCAGTCGGAGCACTGCATCTCAGATAAATGACTGTCTGCCCCAGGTATGGCAGCAGATCTTCCTGAGCCATTCCTGAGGGATTTGCCAGGATTGCAGCAGCTTTTAGCCATCAAAAGCAGCAAGAAAGTCCTCTTCAATCTCCCATCCCTGTGGTAAAAGGTGACCTTGGAGAAGATTTTCTTCTTCTTTATGCTCTGCGCTCCCCACGCCAATTCCATCCTTCCTCCTGTCTCAGAGCTAGACATGTTGTCTTATTTAAGAGTAGATAAACCCAACGCTTTTCCCCAGCACAGTTGCTCAAACTGCTCTGTGTGGGTTGTCACACCTCCAACTGTATCACTGTGTCTAACTCAAAGTGGTATTTTCAGCCTGCTCTGATGTTTGCCAGGAGTCCCAGTTTGGCTCCAGAGCTCTCGTCTGTCTCTCCTCAGTTGAGCTGAGGGCCTCCTGTGAGGGAACAGCGTGTGGAGAACAGTCCATGCCTGTCCCTGTGCCTACTCCCCTTTCCAGGCAGCACACACACTGAGGCAGTTTTCTCCCGCAGATATTTCACCTGCTTCACCTACTACTCTTTCTCTCCTGAGGAAGAAAAACAAATATGCAACACCCACAAAGGAGGTGTAAATAACAATCACCACCATATTAGTACTGTTCACTCACCCTTCCCTACAAAGTCTGACAAAAAAGAACATCATCTTTTGCTGATTTCCTAATTCCACAGTAAAAGGAGCCACACAGAGCAATCCTTGTCAAGCATTGAGGCAGAAAGCTTGAAAGAAAAAAAATATAGAAGGAATTGAGGAGGACAAAGGACAAAAAAAAACCAAAAAAAAAAGGATAAAACTCCTTAAATCCTGAGAGAAAGGACCTGACATTTCAGCTCAAAGAAGAAGCAGAGCCTGGGGCCTGCTGACCCCATCTGAACAACCACACAGGGCCAAGGAAGTTTCTTTCAGGAGCCAAACTGCACTAAGAGAAAAGCAGCTGCATGTACATAATGACAGGCCTAGGCAGGTCAGCAGGCCAGCATCCACACTCCAAGGCTTCTTGTAAAACATTCCCTACTCAAAACTTCCTTCTGTTTTCAGACTGCACTGTGGTTTCCTTTGTAAACACTCAGATCATCACACATAATGGAGTATGCTATTTCCAAGCAGTAAAACAGTATGATTTCCATGGCAATAGCAAGGAATTTGGCAAGGCTGTTTGATAGACTTGGTCTGGTGAGAAAGTTTTTGAGAAAAATAAGACATAATTGAATCTCTCACCACTAAGAAATTGTAAAATTCTCCATATTACCTTTCCTGTTGACCTGAATGCCCAGGACCCCTTATTTGGAGATCTGCCCCTAAAGAACTGATTTACTAATGGTAACATGCCAAGGCTGCACTGGAGCTAATCACTGTACCAGTGGAAGTGAGTGTCTGCCTCAAAGAATTTATATTACTACTTTTAAGACAAAACATTTAGTATTCCAAATGGAGTGGAAGCTCCTTTGGGAGTGCCACATAAGTTTGTATGAGTTACTGCAATTTGTCATGCACTTGTGATTTTAACCTTACACTCCAGATCACCAGGGTGCAAGCCAACTCCTGCTCCCAACAGGTGATCTTCACATGTGACAGAACACCACAGCAGCCACAGGGGACTGAGATAAATCCAGGTGAGAGGAGTCACCTGTGGCCACCCAGAGATCTGTGACCAAAGCAGCAAGAGAAGCCCCAGGATCCCAACTCTGCACACTCTACTCAGCAGCCCTGAACCTCTCAAGGGGAGAAGAGAACCTCACAGGCAAGATTTAAATCATTTGGAGATGACCTGCAAATAATCCATTCTTAAACCAAAGTAATCTACTCAGAGATCTACTTTTATGAATATACAGGCTTGTTCTCCTCTTTCATTTTCTTTCAGCTTCTGAGAAGACTTCAGGAGTCTCAGCCTTCTGGGACAGGGATTGGCTTGTGGCCACAGATTTCACACTTGCTTTCATGAGCAAAATCTAAACAGGCCTTGATTGCAAAGACTGTTGTGATCAGCTGAGCTGCAGATGGATTTCTGGGGAGGGCAAGAGAGGTGAGAATTTCAAAAAAATAAAACTCCATCAGAGATTTAGAAGCACTTAAGAGACCAGAAAAGCAACTTCCTGTATCACAGTTAATGTTTTAAACCATTTTTCAGCTGGAATAGCAGGCCTCCAGTGTTAAGAGCTGGAATGTTTGTGCCACTCGACTGGTGGAAAATTGTAAAACACATGAATCCTGCAGAGGCTTTTACAGGAAAGAAAAATAAGTTTCCATAAGTAGTGCTTGAGTGGGGCAGTTTTTCAGTATTTTATAAAAATAAAGCCTGAAAGAAGGTAATGACATTAGCTACACATTAGTCTCCAAAGATTAAATAAACTCCCATGTAAGAGCAAGCATGAGCAGTTTCTCAGCAGTTTCATTGCAGAGGGGCTTATGCAATCACCTCAGGTTCTGGTGCCAAAGCCCCATGTCTCAAAGTTACCAAGCAAACAACATTAAATTAAATCAAAATTAAATTCATCAAAAGCAGGCATTACCTTTAAGGGGATTTCAATTAGTGATGGACCAAAATCCAAGCCCTACAATCCTCTCAAAATGTAAACAAGCTGACAAACCCACAGCTAGGCCTGTCTCATTTTGAGATCAGAACCAAGTACAACAAACATCAAAACTAAATCTTGCATTTTTTCCAGGTCTGAGCAAGTCCCAAGGCCAAAAAATCTTTGCAGTTCTTACAGGCATATCACAGGAAACAGCAGAGGTAGAGGAAAAAACCCATGAGTGTGTAAAATTAAATTAAGGAACAACCAATTCTAATGCTGAGCAGTGACAGTCTCTTGGGACAAGTCCAGCAGTCACTGATGGGTATCAGTGTCCCATGACCTCAGAGCTCTGGATACTTGAATTAACATTTTGTTTGTAGCTGCCTTTGGCATTTGGCCACAAAAGGAGGCATGCACATGCAAAATAAAAACCAAAAGAGAACTTTTGGATAATGAATATTGTGGGCAGAGAAGTAACAGATGGTAGAACACAACAATCTAATTCTTTAAAAAAAGAGAAAACTTTCTTATGATAGGATAGAACTGCAGGGGTGTAGAAAAGAACTCAGAAGTAGAGCTGCTGAACAAGTAGGGATGGCAGTGGATGGTGCTGCCAGGTGTGGTCCAGAGCTTCCAGAACCCTTCTGTGTTACCACCAGCATCACAGGGAATGCTCCACAGAGCCACAGTCTGAGCCACAGTATTTGGGTTCAGCAAGCAGCAAGAAAATGCAGATTTATCTGAGTCATGAAAACACCTTGTGAATTTTTAAGCATACACAGGCAAAGTAAGAAAGCCCCATGGAAATTAATTTACTGCACTAGAGATATTATTATTGACTTCTATGTCACAGGCATGTTGTTTTTCTGACTGATTATGTGTCCAGAGCTCTTGTGAGAAACACTTAACATTGTCTGACAGACACATACTCTCCACCATTTAAGTTATAACCCCACAGTACAGACATTGGCTGTTAGGTGGAAATTATGGGATCTCAGTGGTATTTCTGCGACATGGCAGGCTGTATTTTGCTTAATTTAACAATAAACTCATTATATTAACTGAATTCAGTAGGAACAGCAGGGGGAATCCTGTTAATTTCGTCTTGAACATCAGATTGCTTCTGAGGGTGCTAAAAGAATACACAGAGAAGGAAATAGAGGAATGGTTTCATAAAAAGGAAGGAAGCTTCCATTTCCTCTGAAAGCTCATACTGAATTTAAAACTGCCATGTCTGATTTGATATTAAGTGGCTTAGACATATGGTTACTGTTTGAGACAGGATATGGGGCTCGATTTGACCGAGTACAGCCCTTGCTACATTTTTTTTTTAGTACAGAGAAATCCTATATAGTGGCTGCCATAAAAAGACACCACTTCTACCCCTGGTTAGCACCTGGGGAATATCAGCAATGCCAGTCTTCCTCCTGCTCTGAATGTGCAAAGCAAGAACTGTCTCCAGCTCAGACAGGAGCTATCAGATCATCACTCGGGTCTCCTCCTCCATTACCAGTGACAAAGTCTTTGCCTTGAAACTCAAAACATGATTCTCAAATTACTTCAACAAGCATTACAGGAGTCTCCACTGGTTTCTCCACTGTATTAATTTGTGTCTTTCTTGGCTTCTGTATTGGTAGAGCACCCTGGAGCATCTGACAATCCCTCTTCCACCTCTTTCTATTTTATTCACCTAGTCAGGAAACCTGCCACTCCCTGCAGGCAGCAGCAGGGGAAACAGCCATACCTTGCATTAGCAAAGCTCTCCATAAGAAATCCAAGAAGAGACACCAGGAAACAGAGAGTAAACACCCACAATTACTACTTACATAAGTACTTCCTCTGCTTCAGGTGGTAACTGCTGAGCCCTGAATACCTCTGGCATCCAAGCACTTGCACTCCCAAACAGAAACAGGGTGGTGTTGAAGGGACAGCGTGCCGAGGTGCAATGATGCTTTGTGATGAAAAGCACCATTCAACAACAGCAAAGGGAAGGCTCAGAAAAAGGCACATTTCTTGCCATAACACAGGAGCTCAGTCAGTGCCACCAATGAAACTTGTGTCAGCCATGGCCACCTGCCTGCTGTCCCCTGCCAGGATACAACCCACACCTCTGGAGCTTTTGGCTGGGGCTGTCATGGAGGTGACCAAAGACACATTCATAGACCAATGAGGATCACAATTCTGCCAGATTGCTGGAAACTGACAGATCCACCCCAATTTGGTATTTGAGATTTTGATAATCTCAAAATGGGAATTTAATGAACAAATATGCTTAACTGCATAAGAAATTGCAGTTATATTATGTGCAACAAACTAACAACAGTATAAGGGGTTCCATACAAGTTGGTGATCTGATCTGTTGTCCTTTTGGAATGAAATTCAAGCTAACTTTGATAGTGGATAATACCAGATGGAAGGAAAGATACTACCTTTGCTAGATCCTGGATTAACCATTAATCTCCTGAGATCTATAGACGTGATAAGTAGTTTGTTTAAATCTTCTGCAATATTCAACATAAGGAATTCAGCTGTGAGTTTTCATAAATTTGTGACCTGAAGAAAACACTTGGCAGCAGTCAGTACAGACAGTTCTCAGAGGGGTGAGCTTATGGGCTTCTGCTACATCACTGCAATTAACTCTGTAAAACAGCAAGTTTTTTTCTCATGCATTGTGGGCATCTACTAATTAAGCTGGTGAGAAAAGTATTATTTACACATTTTCTAGTAGCAGAAAGGGAGATGGAGACAGGTTAGAAGCCCTTCACAAAGTCATGTAACAATCTGGTTGCAGAGCTATTAACAGATGCCTGGATTTCTGAGTCCTTTTATCCCCTGCTCCCTTGGCATGGAACACCACTCCTCTTAGCTTCTAATTTTGTGTGGAAGACATTTTTGAGAAAGTGCTGTTGAGTACAAAAAAAAAAAAAAATACATTGGGAAGCAGGATTTTTCTCTGAACCAAAGAGATGGGCCTCACCTACTGTGGCCTCCAGGTACAGCCAAACTTGTTCTTTAAGTCCAGCTGCACAGAAAGCTTAAGAAAGACTGACCAGAATGAAGTGACTCCAGCACAGTGTGTACAGGGGTTGAGGGAGGGCAGGGAAAAAAGGTAGGAAGAGGAGAGCAGGGAGGAAGAACACTGACAGTAGGGTAGAAGTGAAACCAGAGGCACACCCCCAGCCTCCAGGGGAACAAGCTTTGTACTGACTGTTCTCTTTCTACATTTTAGTTTTAACTCTAAAATCTCAAAGTACCATAACACCACTTATAAGGAACATACTCCCTCATTCTAAGGCTTTCCACACAGAAGAAACAGTTTACCAAGGGTTGTTTCTACTTGCAGCAGGAGCAAACCCCCCAAGCTCATGACAGTTGCAATATGAAATTTCACTGTAGGAAACCACATATGCCTGAGAAATTTGGGCATCTGAAATGTAAAAAGCAATAATCTGATAGAATAGAAATATCTCTGAAATAGTGGCAGTTTCTGGAAGGTACAGAGTATACAACAGCTTATGCTTTTCTACAGGAAAGAGCAGGAGGGGACCCAGCCAAACTCACAGAACTGGCAGAAGTCAGTGCCACAGGCCATCCCAAAGGCCAAGAGAGCAGGAGAAACCCCGGGACACTGCACAGACAACTAAAGCAGCCCCTGACAGTGGGGTGAGATGAACAGTGGTGCTCTGCACAGTCTTTGTACCTTGATCTGAAGTGCTGCTGTCCCAGACCACCACACGAACCAGAGAGCTGATCTGAGGCATTTCCATCACACCCCACTGACCAAAAGCAGGGAACAGCCCGTGATCAGTAAGGGCAGCAGGACAAACGTGTTTTCCTCCTTTTGGGCAGAATCTCCCTGTGCTGTTTCCTCTGTGGCTCCTTGCTGGAGCTGTTCAATCCTGTGTGCCTTTGGGCACCTGCACTGACAGGGAACTCTCAGTGCAGCTCACCCCAGAGCCTCGTGCACGGCCATGACCCAAGGCCTGCACAACCCTGCACCTGCAGGATGTCACAGGGCACAACAGGCACTCACCTCAGGACACACAACAAAACCACCTTTTTTCTTCCCTATTTCCACTATTTTCTTCCATTATGTAAATGACCTATTAGATTCATACTTGCCCTGACAGTATTACTTGACAAAGATTAATTTACTGTTAAACACAGAAGATACAGCATCCATTAACAAAGAATACATGAAGGCAAAGAAGAATTCCCACTATTTTAACACACAAAAATACATCTTTTTCTTCTTGTTTTGTAGAGTGAGCTTGTGACCTTTTCTCCTCCTCAAGGCTACTTATGTTTCTGAATAATCCTGGATACCAGCAAATGCCTCAACAAGCATCAAGTCAGGACATTTGCTTGGAAAAGGCCCCAGGACAATGCAAGGTGCAAGGATCAAGCAAAATTCTTTCAAGTCAGCTCCAGAGTGATCTTTATAGAACTGATGCACACAACAAAAGCGTAGGTAAAAAGCACAAGTAAATTAATTCTGGTGCAAAAAGCCTTGTGCTGTTGAATTCTGAACAACACTACATGCATTCCCTTCACCACAGTTTTTCTGTCTTTTTTTAGGTAATAGGATAAAATTTATATCAAAATTAATACAAGGCCTTTTTCAAAGCTCAAATTCTGTAAAAGAACAATAAAACTACATGCAGAATGCCAAGACATGGTGAACAGAAGTGCATTTAAAAGATCCAAAGCATCCATCTGTCCTGAGCTCAGTACTGCTCTGCAAGGGCAGAACCTGGTCACAAGTCCTCTTTTGCCAGTGTTGCTTTGCATTTTGACATATTTGCTAAAATACTTTATAAGAGCCAGCTATAGCAGGTCAGACCATGATGAAAGTTTACCAGTTTGTTAATTTACACAACGAAATGGAAAATAAGTAAAGGCAGGCAGATTAATCAACACATGAACTGCAAACACTGCTAGCTTGTCTCCCTTAGAACTTTTTAGGAACAATGTGTCCATTTGCAACTCAAAAACGTTCTGAACCCTTACCTGAGTGACCAACAGATGGAATAAACTGACAGTGCTCTCATTTCCTGAGCACAATTTCCTAATTAATTTCCTCTCCATGTTGAATTTTCAAATTATTTGGTTTTGAACCCAAATCTACCTCATTAAACGTGGAACAATTTTGAGCATTAAACAGCTAATAGCAGAAAACAGCCATGCAAAACTTCCCAATTTCAACTGACTTCTAAAATACTTCCTGACTGGTAATGCACAGGCTGCCAAGTATTTTACAGATTCCCAGCTTAGCCTGTGCCTGTGTCATTTCAGAGCATAAATTTAAGCACAAATCACTGCAGAGACTTCTCTTGCTTTCCATTACAGCTCTGTGAGATGCAGCCTTGCAGTGCCCCTCCTCAGACACATTTATCCCCAGCTCCTGGAGATCTGCACACACTGACTGAATACACTACAAACTGAATTTTTCCCCCAGTATTAAGAGCACATCAGACTGCATCAGAGGCACTCTACAGAATGCTGAACACCTCTTTGACAAGCCATATGTTAATTGCCCAAAGGTCACAGTAACTATTTTGGAAAAACGTGGCTCTCTGTTTAAATGAGTAACAGCCAAGCGATGCAATTATGAAATAATGGCAGCATTCCCAAAGGATCTCTAGACACTGCATGAAACGAGTACAAAAGATTCATGAGGTTTTGTGCTTAATTTCTCACAATTTCAAAATATTGCCAGTTAAAAGTTAATAGCAATTCTTAAAACATGCACTAAAAGAACATATGCCACCATATTTCCAACATTTGGGAGCGCATGTGCTACAACAACAACAACATTCCTTTGCTATTAACAGCCAAAGGCTGTTTAGTGATAAATTCAAATAAAACCCAGTAATTTGCAGTGGTTTTCATTCAGAAAGAGCCACGGAACACTGAAAACTATGACATGTCATTTATAAACACTGTAAGAAGAAAATTTTATTTCATTACAGGCCAGTAATGACTGGGCTAAATTCAAAGCTGGCTGAGTTTGCTCAGGGCCACAGCCAGTTGGATTTGAAAGTCTTTAGGGCTGGAGACACAGCACACAAAACACCCTCCCTGGAAAACCCACTGAGGTCCCTGAGCACTCCCATCCTGAGCAGGGATCACCCTTGCTGCAGTGAGCTCCTGCTGCCTCCTGTCCTCCTGCTGTGCAGGGACCTGGGAGAGGTCACCTCCCTCCTCTCCAGCTCCCCACAACAGAGATGAACAATGCACTGATCTCCCACCCTGTACTGTAACCCCCTGTTCCCTGAGCACCCCCAGCTCCCTGGGCCTCTCCTCATGCACCAGTGCTGCAGCCCCCAAACACCCTAATGGCCACAGAATCCCTTGGTAATTGAGGTTTGGAAGGGATCTCTCCTTCTCTCCCATATATTCTTTCCATAGAAAGGCTTTCAAAAGTCTTAATTTTGACCATTATACAATGGCAAAAAATTAGAAGTCTTGAGGCAGCATCTGGCAATCATCCCTTCCTCTCTTTGGGGGAATTCACTATTAGTTCTTAAATCCTACCCCAGAGGTTGAATTTATATCTGCAATCGTCCCAGGCACAAGGCAGCACTGAGAAATGTGCAGGACAGAAAAATGTGCATGAAGTACCAACACATACATGGCACCTGCCTGAGCCTGCTGACAGTCTGGAACAGTATTTGCACACCATGAAGGGTCAGACTGATTTCAGGGGGTTGCTAAAACTGATCTGTAAGGATGGCATTTTAAATACCAGTGTCATAATTATTTATAGCTGGTATCAATTGCAAACTCATGTTAACTAATCCTCAAAAAAAACTCTCCAGGTGACAAAACCCACAAAGATTTGGTGTTTATAGGTACTGAAAAATAGAAACCTAAAAGCCACTCATTTCCTTCCTGACAAATTTTACAGTGCAGTTAAGCTTTAGTACTACAAAGCAAAAAGAGCAGCACAATCAAAATAAATTCTCATCATCAATTATACATAGAGCATTCTACATTGGATTCAAACATCTCACTTGTTTACTGTGGGAGTTTCTTTTCCTTTTCCCTCTCCTTTTTGTGCTTAATCTGGAAGATTTTCATTAGTAAAACATGAATTTTTTATAGTCCATTTTCTGCATTCTTCTCTCATGTTTTAGTTTCTCATCATTTAAGACAAGAGCAGTATGTACAATCACCCTCCAGCTTTTTCAAACCTCACAGAATAGGTTATAAGCAGCACAGTCATTACCATCATCCAGATAATTAGAATGTCTGTCTGTAAATATAAAAGCAGAAATGTTATCTCAGAAGAGCACTCTCTAAGGAGGGGAAACTTCAGAGTTCATGGGATTTGAAACTAAGCTCATATTTTACTAAGCAGATATGAAAATAATTTTCAGAACTTATTTTTTTAGAATTCATATGGTGCAGAGTGCACTTACAGAAAAGCTGCTCTGAAGGCCTTTTGTCTGAAAAGGGTCCCTTCAGAAAAAGCTCTTTGATTCCTCTGGATGAGGTGATGTTATTTAAAAAAAAATTGGGAATGTCAGGAAGCACAAAGTTAATACACAATTAAATTAGTTAAACATAATGTAGGATTTTTGGGGGAGTAAACCAAGCTACTTCCAGGTAAGTTTTCCCACAGCCACAAGAGGTTGGAGCCATTGGAGAGGCAGGGGCTGAATCCAGACTCCCAGGTGGGTGCTGTCCCAAACTTGCAGAGGCAAAGCAGGAATCACACACCTCATGCAGCTGCTGCAGCTCTGCAGGGAACTGAAGCCCAGCACGGAGAAGGGAGCAGGAAACCACTCAGGTCTAAAGAGGCCAAAATCCTTGACTTAACTTCAGTATTTCTGAAGAATTTACCTTGCTGCAAATCTTCTCTCCCAGGTATTTTTAAGATGTAAACATTCACATCACTGACAACCAAAAGTACTAATTGTCAGCAGTATAATGAGTTCTAACATGAAATGTTTCTGGATTTTATAAGGGCACTGCACAGGCAGAATCAGGGCTGACTGAAGTGCACATGGCAATTGCCATCCCCAGTCAGTTACACCACTGTCACAGTGGTTAACCCCCTGTTAACAACCCAGCTTGGTAAGGGCAGATCCTGCACTGAACTGGCTCAGCCAATTTCACACTGCTTCACCAACAGCAGGTCAGCCCAGAGCCTCCCACAGGAGTTCATTTGTGCTCAGTCTGCGGAGGAAACAGACTGGAGAAACTCGGGACACCAAGTTTAAGAGAGTGAATGATTTAGAAATCCTTTCCTTTTATCTGCGAATGCTGCAAAAGTGGATTCATTCTGTTCCCCACCTAACAGAGGAACAGAGGCTTCTACAGCATCTGATCAAGACAATGGATAAAGGCCAGTTAACTTCAATATTGCAAAATCAAATCCTTAATTCATCAGCTTGCCAACTTACCAAACCTCAGCTGCCTGTGATGTCTACACAGATGAAAGCAGACAGATAAGTAAATGCAAAGAAGTGAAACTATTTGCCTGTAGATGAGAAGATTTTATTAATCCTTCTTGATTTTTCCTATTACTTAACCACCAAGACATAAATTAACATTTGACTCTGCTGCTTCGTGCAATTCATCCATAGCATGAAAGTCCAACTCCCAGTTTCCACCCCAGAGATCAGCTCTGAAGTCTGTCTGAAAAGAATATGCCTCTGTCTGATCTTTACTTGCCTAAGCACCAGCTGACTTCAAGCTCTTTTCATGCTTTTAAAAAAAAAGTCTGAAAAGGTTTTGACATCATCACAATCATGAAATGAGAAATGTTGATCCCCACAAACAAAAACACAAGCTGAGTTTTGCCAAGTAAAACAGAGACACTTCTGTTGGCATGTTTTTAAAATTGACTATTCAAGATGTAAATCTGCATCTCATGGACTAAATGTTTGGCCCAAGTGTCAACACACAGAGATTCTTTGCCCTGCAAGGTAACTCATTTGATTTTTTTTTTGGCTGACTTGCTGCCACTAGTAGATTCCTTTTCTGATTTGAGATAAGTAAAAAATTTAACAAGCCAGTATGCTTCCACAGGAGAACACCAAGAAGCCCTCAGGATTTTCCACAACTGACCATTGGCAGTACATCTGAAAACAAATTAGTAAACAAACTCACTTTTACATGCCAGAATGAAAATACAATAACCTCAAAGTTTCCCAGACATCTGATTTTTAGCTACATTTAAATTCAGACTGGGCACAGCTGAAGCAGCAGTAACAAAAGTCACATGTGGGCATCCTGAGTGGCCATGGCACTCGTACACAGTGCATGGGCTCAGACTCTGGGGTGTGTTTTGGAGCACTACAACAGTTCCACAGTCCTGCATGTAGCTTGCAGTTAAAGCAGCAGCTCTGATCTTTAAGCTCCTCTTGGTTTCTTGTGGGAAATACTCCAACAAAATTCTGATGTTAAAAAAGAACCCCTGATTTCACCAAACTGCTTGACACTGACAGCAGTGTGCACCCATATGTTTTTGTGTGCTCATTCCCACAACCCCCACGTGTTTTGCATGGATATGTATATTGACTGTCAATGGTACTTTGTTAAAATGATTATTGCACGCAGCATGGCCAACTTTTAAATGTAAATTGTATGCAAATATATGCAATGCCATCTTTAATGCAGATGTAGCAAAAAGTATTAAGATGTGTAGGGCCTAATTAGGTCCTACATCAAAAACTACATATAAAAACTTGGCTCCAAAGTCTCAGCAAAATAAATGTGAGCTAGAAATCCCAGTGTACACTCCTAGGGAAGCAAGGGGAGTAACTCTTTCCCTGCAACTTCTGAGAGCTGAAGAAGGCAATGAACTCAAACAAACAATTTGTCTGGTTTTTCCTCAGACAAAGCATTCTCTTTTTAAGCAAGATGCAGCTATAATGGCATGACTTTTTCATTCTTTTCTATCTCCCAGTATTTAAAATGATTAAAGAAAGCCTTCATTTCTTATCTGGACTGTGTAAGAAAATCAGGAGAAGGGACACAAAAATTCCTGGGCAATGTAAGTCACAGCCTAAATAAAGGGGAAGAAAAAAACCAAAACAAAACAGAAAACCACAGCTTATTATTTTCTAAGCCAGGGGCTCCTCAGCACTGGCCCTGCCAATGGGACTTTGGTTACTGAATTCATTGGAATAGAAAAGCATTTGCACACAGCAAACTCCAGAGACAATAATCAACCTGAGGGGCTTGCATTATTAATACACTGAAACAAATGAGGCAGTTGACAGCCACTGATCAGGTGTGTAGCACTGACTGGGATTTCCCCCACATATTGCACATTTCATGGCTTTCCAACACTTCTGTTCCTAAAAAAAGAGGGTGTTTTTGGGGTGTGACTGGTGAATTCCACGGAGGGCAAGGACTGCACAGAGCCTGTGGATTTCCAACAGAAAGGAAACCCATCCTGCATCACATCAAAATGAAAGCCAGTGAAGAGAGAGACA
Organism: Argya squamiceps; assembly: GCA_037834095.1. Taxonomy (NCBI): domain Eukaryota; kingdom Metazoa; phylum Chordata; class Aves; order Passeriformes; family Leiothrichidae; genus Argya; species Argya squamiceps. Next base: position 16,405,841 of record JBBMKD010000022.1, read on the forward strand.
TATTTCAAGAAAGGTACAGGTGAGTGCTGTCTCAAATTGAAGATAAGTCTACCATGAGAGACCAGAGAAAAATCTCACTGCAACCCCTTTCCTGAAAGGGAGCAATTTCAACTCCACTTGCTCATGAGTAGCAATGGAAAAGTCCTAAGACCCACTCCACCCTCCAGAGGTACTTGGGGAAAAGGACATATGACTCCAGTAAATGCATATTAATGCCTTCCCTTTCTGCATCAGCTTGTACAAACCTTGGCCAGCTACAAGCCAGAAGTTCTCATCCTTTTCCTCCACCCTACTGTCTCCTCTTTTCTAACACTCAGTTGGAATCCTCCTTTAGCTGAGCTGCTTGGAGGCATCTCCCAGCCCCACCCCACAGCTGCCCACAACTGTGCCTTTTCCCAAGTCACAGAATGGGGCTGCCATAATTTGGATATTCAAGTGGATTATAAATCTGCAGAAAATTTTATGCTGCTCGCTTCGTATCTCTAGTGGCAGCCCAATTTCTTTGAGGAAAGATGCTACAAATTATTCACTGTGAAATATAAAGCTTGCTTTTCATTTGAATTTTGTTCCATTTCTATCTCTGAATTTCCTTTATAGCCATGTTTCCAGCATTATAAGAAAAAAATGCGATGCACCACGTCAGCCCAGTCCAAGCCAGACATAACATCCTGCATATGCTGCCCAGGGTATTATAAAAAATGCCTTTCATTTCTCTCCCCCAGCCATGGTTGCAAGGCCCGTTCCCCTCTGCTGCCCATGAGCCAGCAGCACTTTCCAGCAGGCTGCACGCTGGAATTCCTGGGCCCTCACATTCCTGCACAGCAAACACAGCTCACTGATCTCGGAGAAGGACGGGCTCAGCAAGTGTATTCCTTCCATCTACCAAAAAAACACAGGGTGGAGGCCTCAACTGGCCACGGTTCCCTTTTTTCCAGCTTTAAAAGATAGCAGCAATCCCTCTCCAAAGCCTGTCTGGGCAGTGCTTCAGCAGCAGGGGAGGCAGGCAGGCAGCTCCGTGCCGCGGGATGAGCGCGGCTCTGGGGAGGCGGCGATCACGGAACGCCGAGGAACCGCGCTAAGGGGTGAAAGGAGAGCAGAGCTGGCCAGGCCTCATCCCCCTGCACTGACAGAGGGAAAAAGGAGCAAACAGCAGCTTCAGAGAGCAGATCCTGAGGACAGTGGCACCTTCCAGCACAGCCACCTGGGCTCTCTGTGCTGCCTTTGTGCAGATGATTTGCCATCCCCACATTCTTGCCGGCGCTGCAGCACCGTTCTGAGCCTCCTATTTGAATTAACCAGGCCCAGAGGATAAAACTTTCAAATTAAACACATTCCTGCAGGATTTCAGGCTCATTGTGTATGCACCAAGGAAACATAACATCCTAAAAATAATACGTATACAGAAAGAAAGCACATTTTGCAGGCATATTAAAGTGGAATATGAATTATAAGCAAGCTCATGGGAGAAGACATCAGATTCCATGCAAAAAGGAGCTTTTGTAAATAACACAGCATCATTCTTTGTAAGCTATGGCAATTATCATCAGCCATTTAATTTAGCTCACCAACGCTGCTTCTCATTGCTGAAATTGTCCATTTTTCCCCCTCCTGAATTGTAAAGCCCCAGATTTTGGAGTTCAGGCTAACAGCTGTATAGATTACTAATCAAGAGCTAGAACTCAATTTATATTCATTTCAGTAGATACATATCTAAACAGCAAACATGAAATAGCATCTCACCAAGCTGCCATCATTAGAGTGTAATATTCAGAAAACATTAAAGCTTTTGTTCAAGAGTTAATTGGTGTCAATGCTCTAAGTTGGTGTGTACTGAATTGCACTGAAATCTTAACTTGTCACATTAAAAATATTCAAATAATACACTAGTGCTCCATAGAGATTTTGAAAATGTCACTAAAGGCAACATGTGTTTAGTTTAGAATATTAAGGCAAAAACTTTAGCATTATTTTTGTGGGGTTTAGCCTTTTAGACACAGATTCACAGGGTGCTGGTATTTCAGATTACTAAATATGACAGAATATTTAAGGGCTTTGCACATTAAGCCCAATGAAAACTTCAAAATCCCTCACTGGAATTAGTAATTTAGCCTCAAGCTAATCAGAGATGTTATTCCAGTAGTACCAAAGTCTTCCAGTTGGCCCTCAGCTTAATTTCACTGATTAAAAAATATTAATTCAAGTCAGTTGGTTTTGCTAGAGTCCCCTTACAAGCCAGCTGAAGCTGGTACAAAGAAACTACAACCTAAAAAAAACCACCAACAGTTTGAACATGTGAGACACACTTATTCCTGTGATTTCTTATATTAATTTATGACTAGCTTTAAACTCAAGTTTAGAACTAATCAATAGGAATGGGAAGCTCTTAGTGGTTGAAGCACGCATTGGAAGAGTTAAGAGTTAATTCTTCTCCCAGCTGTGACAAGACAAACTCTCACTCATCACCCCTTCAGCACGAGTTCAAGCTTAGTGGTCTAATTTTCAGAAAAATCACTCAGCTTGGGTGACACAACCAAATCCTCAGAAAAAGGAAAATTCAGATCACTTTTGGTGCCTCAGCTGTTCCTCCCTATATTCTAAAGATATCAAAATGCATCACAGTACATCCAAGAAACATTCTTACAGTAAGACAAATAACAGTCATAAAGTAAAATAAATAAATGCAAAATTCTAACATCAATAGATGAGAAATGGTATGTAATTCTATTCCCATCAATTGTACCCAACCTTTTCCAAAGGTCATTGTTTCACCCAACCTGTGTTTGAAGGCCTTCAGGATGAGTGTCCTGCTCTGGGCCACAGCTCCTTCAATCGTGTCAGTGTCCCTTGAGACTCAGAGCTACCTGGGCCAGGGACTTCAGGGGTGCAGCCTAAAATCTGCCCAAGTTATGCAGTTCAGGCAGCAGAATGATGAGACACTTGTATATTACATTAAAAGTATGCTGGGGGAAGGAAAAAACCAACCTACAGGAGAGATCTGGGCAGAAGCTGGTTTCTGAATGCTAATTCCAGCCCCAGTGTTGGGGGTTAGGATTTGTCCCTTTGTTTCTCTCATGGAACTCTGTCTGTTGCTAAGAGACAATAACAACCAATACTTAAGAGAGACAGAAGAAATGGTCAAGGTGAGGGCAGGGTGCAGCTGGCTACTCTCTTACCTGGGGTTTTATCCTTGGATACCTCAGATTTTGGCCGAGGCAGGTTGAGGGGCTGGGCCCAGCTCCTCTCCCGCTCTGGTTCTTGACACTGGAGGGGAGACAGGCTGCGCCTGCTGTGGGGAGAACCTGTCACCACTGCACAGTTCTGTCTCCTGCTGCCTTCTCCTACTGTGAGCAAAGCTCTGCTTGTGGGAGCAGCCATTGTACTGGGACCTTATTAACACCTGACCTCACGAGAAAGGACCCTCAGCATCTACTTGGGTGCCTCAGGGGAAATCCCGAGCCCCTTCCCCCTCCAGGGGAGCCTCTTGTGGTTGCATTCAGGAGCCTGGCTGCCACTGCCCAGCCCTGCTGCTTTGGGTTTTTCACTACATGGGACACCTGCTATGGCTGTGGAGTTTCTGATACATTTCATTTACTACTCCAGGATCTGCTCCTCCCCGCCATCCCAGCCACCTCTCTGAGGTTCCTCCTGCAGCCCTGAACCCCTCTGCGGCCCGCCCGCCATTACTGTGTGAGGGCGCGGCCGCCACAGCGCCCCCTGTAGCGCGGGAGGATCATCGCACCCACCCTGCCTGGCCGGGAGCCACCAGTGCCCCTGCTGGCCGTGCCCGGAACTGCATCCCAGGGGAAAGTGCCGCAGCCGGGAGCGGGTTCTTGGTTCTGTTTGGGGCTGCCGGGGCTGTTTGTTTGTTTGTCTTGTTATACATACTAGTAAAGAACTGTTAGTCCTTTTCCCATATCTCTGCCTGAAAGCCCCTTAATTTCAAAGTTATAATAACTCGGGGGGAAGAGAGTCATACTTTTCCATTCCAAGGGAGGTTCCCGCCTCCCTTGGCAGACACCTGTCTTTCAAACCAAGACACCCAGCTAATCAGCAGGAACAGACCCAGAGTGAAAGTGCAAACCCTTTACAGAGATCCAAAATTTACACTCAGCTGTATGCACTGAAGTACCATCTATGCACACTGGACCTGTACATGTGTGAATAAAGTCTCTCTAACCACAGTTAATATTAACATTTTTCTCTCTCTCTCAAGAATTACAATATTTTTTCCAGATGTTTAAACCTGGGTATTAGGTTGATTTGACTGGTTTTAAGCCTTGGCCAGAAGAACCACTTTGGCGCTGACACAGAACTACAGGAAGACAATTATTATCTGACTAGCTGTTTCCAAATTTTTCTTTTTACCAGTATCTCTTTTTTTCCCCCCAGAAAAATAGATAAAATAGATTGTTTCAGGTAGCTCACAGGTTCTCAGACTCCAAATATATCATACCCAAGACAAAACATTAATTAAAGAAGTGATTAGGGAAATATATACCTCTAATTCTAGAATCCACACTATGATACAATGCTTCCTATCTCAAAAATCATGCATAACCCTTTAAAAACTAGCAAAAATAAGAAACTAAGAAGAATCTAAAGCAAACACTATAGCAACACCCAAGAGTCAACAACAGCAGACACTTTTAGCTATTCTTTATCTAGAGCATGGCAACACTGAATCTGTGAATAGGCAGCAGAAGCATGTAAAACACTCTGCATCTCATAAACCTTGGACTGACGAGATCCCTTCTCTCACAGAGCTCAGTGCCCTTGATATCAAAGAAAAATCACTGCCTCCTATGGCACTATCTGCCAGGAGGAGCAGCCTGCAGTGCCTCACTCTGCCCTCAGAGTCCGGGCAAACAATTCCAGCAGTGCCTGGTGTTGCCTAACATGACAGCTTTTCTACCAGCAGCTGTAATTAACTGTGGGACAAGACAGGGATACAGTAGAACACACAAACCACATGGAAGGACATTTCCAAAGCCTTACAGGTGAGTTCTAGTGACCAGCCTTTGTACACAAATAAATCCAAGCCACAGTCAATGGGATGTGAGCCTGCAAGCAAAGCCTTGACTTAGTTCTTTTACAGCAAGGCCCTGAGCACACTTCACATGCACTAAAAGAAATTAAAAAGATGCTCAGTGTTTGCAGACAGCCCTCACGGCCATCTGACCTGAGTTACTGCCCACTGATGGACTGGAGTAGAAAGGGCACAATTAATACAAGACAGATTCATACAAACTGAGTCAATCTGAGCTGCTGTGAAGGCAGCACACCCCAGTCCTCCCTCTAGAAACAAGGAGCCAATGTAACACAACACACTGCTCTGCTCCAGGTCTGGCTTAGGGGCAGCCCACTGCATTGATCTGTCAGCAATCCATTGTTTAAACATTGATATCCCCATCCTCACTGTGCACCATCTGCACCAAAACCAGCATTTTCTTCCTGTTCTCACTCAAAGGGATTTGTCCTTGCATTCATTACATGTGTGTGCATGCTTGTGTTTGTGCACAATCCCAGAAGAGATGCAGGGATTTGGAGGGTGGGGCAGCAGGGAGAGTTTCAGTTGCACAGTGTTACACAACCATATTGCCAACGTTTAGTTTTATTTTTAACTCAGGGATGAAGAACTATCACATGCCAGTTAAAACCTGTAACTTATGGACAGCTTTAAGGACATAGTAGAATACACAAACACTAAGAGCAATCAACTAAATGAGCTTGATTATGTACAGATCATGGAATAGAGATCCTGGATTCAATTCCCTTTCTTAAAGGCAAATTTTTAATTCTTGCGGTTCGAGTAAATACCTGGAGCAATAGTGAAGTTGAAAAGCTTTTATTCTGTCCATAATTTAAGGCAGATTTTGGACCAGTGTTCTGAGTCTACATCACAGCTCTACAACCACAAAGCAGACCTTAAAAGATACCTGCTGAAGAAACATACTCTACATCTTGATAGAGAATTTATCACTATTTTCTGCCTTCCCAACCATACAGGCAGTTTCTGCCTTCCCAATCACACAAAACTGTGAACATAACATAGCCACTCTCTTCCTCGACAACGTCCTTTAATCCTAAAATAACAGTGCTGCAGTGAAAAGGAAAAATCACAAAAGGGAAATAACAAAAACCACAAAAAACCCCACCAAAACCAGCCAACAAACAAAAATAAAAAACATACCCAAAAAAACCCAACAAAGAAACCTCAAAACAAACAAACAAACACGCACAAAAAACCAAGCTAAAGCATTTCTTTGGCATTTTTGCTTCCTGGCAAGAAAGATATTCAAGTAAGCCAAAAGGAGCATCTGGATTTGAAGTCAATATTGCACCAGAACATATGAAAACACCAATGCAGAGAAGTACAATGCCTAGATTACTAGAGGAAAATGATTATTTATGGGGTACAATAGCAAGAAAAGGTTTTGTTTTTCTTTATTCTCCAGTGCTTAGTGAGTTCTGTTGGCAGCTTCTCCTCAGTCTCTCCCCGTAAGCTTGCTTGCATACTTATTGCATCTGCTTCTCATTTAATGACCATTGTTTTGGTCTGTCAGAAGAACTACGACAAGTATCCAAATCTGCAAGATTAGGCAAATATTTTGACAATGCTGTGCGTCTCATTTTCTTGGAGAGAAAGAATAAAGAGGATTTTCACTTTTCACATAACTTCACTGGAGCTCTTAATCAAAATGCTGCAGAGAATCAAATAGCAGATTGAACATACTTCTAGTGACAAAATAAAGCGTGCCATTTTGTTTCCGAGAGCTTGCCAATTCCCTGCACATTGCTATCACAAGAACTCAAACACAGGACTTTAAAATATCATTCACATCACATGGCAGCTGTTTCTAAGCTGAGAAACCAACAGAGCCAGGGAGCAGCAAATGACAACTAAATGGTAATGTGGGCTATCAGGAGGCTCTGGGGGGAAAGAAAGAAAGGAAAGAAAGAAAGAAAAAAACTGCTAGTACCAACCCTAGGCTTTTATCCTGGGAGTGCTGGTTGTTCTCTGTTGAGGTTTTTGTTTGACTCACTGCAACAGCAAATATTCATAAAATGTAAATTCACATCCAGATGCTACATCTCAAGTCTCATGTCAATGCTAATATTCCAAGTAGGGCCCTGCATGTATTCTAAAGGTAAATACAACCAGCCCCAACTCAAATCATTACAGACTGCAAATCAGGCCTGGATAAAGCAGAACTACAATTTATATCTGTTACTAGAGGATCTGAACTCGAGGAAGTCTGTTGAGGAGCCAGCAGTAGCAGTTGCTTGGCAGTGAAGGAGGAGAGCTCACTTTACACACTCATTGAGAACAGGAAAGGGAATGCTCTGAAGAGGGGTGAAAACCAGGGCTACAAGTTTTACAAGGAATTGGTGTCTCACAAATCTTACATTTTATTCACCTTTTTGAGGGCTGCTTTCCTCACGTGTCCCTCCAAGGCCTAGCTCTTCTGGAGCTCTGAGTTCAGGCCAGCTGCAAGGCAGGCAAACAAGTTAAACATCCAAAATGGCAAATAAGGATACTCCTCTGTGCTGCTGCCTCTGACAGGCCACTTGCTATGCTGTCAGGGAAAATAAACCACCTGGGACAAGGTGACATAGTGGCCTCTGTAAGAAACATCCCACTGAGGACCCAAACACACGAGGAGATTTGTTTAGCTGGGAACTTGCTTTTACTTGCAGTTCAAAGAGCTCATCTGGGGAATCAAAAGCAGAAAGGCCTTTTTCTCATAGAATTTCAGAACCACCTCTGCTCAGCTTGTAAATCCTTCTACTCTGCTTCTGGCAGGGCAAGAATTATTTACTGTAAGGAGATGGCTTAGTTTGGTACTACCCACATTTTCTGAATCAACTGACAGCTATTTTAGACATACATGAAAAAACTTTTCCTCTGAACACTTCACAGCCAGCCAAGAATATATACAAGAATACACACAACTTCCTTTTGCACTTCTTTTACACCTTTCCATCTTCATTACAAGAGAGCTTTTAATTAAAAGAGCCAAGTCTGGCCAAACTCACCTACCCATGGAACACAAAAAAAAACTACTATAGAAAAAAAATCCTGTATTTTTCCCATTGGATGGTTGGTGTTACCTCAACAGCAACCTGGGAAACACATGCTGACCACCACAGTTGGCAGCCACAACTTTCTGTGCTTCCAGGAAGTGCCTGGTGCAAGGGCTTGAGTGAGGACAAAAATGATCCTCCCAGTCAATCACTCATGAGAAGCCAGTTGGTCACTGGTTCCATCAGCTACCCTTCAATCACATCTCTGTGGAACAGTCAGCTCAAGAGAGACTGTTTTAATATCTAGAAATAACTTCTACACCAAGTGTGTGGTATGCCAGGCTCTGAGATGTTGGAATTCACAGAACCTGGGATAAACCTGCACAAACCCTTAACACCTATGGACAGAAAACACAGGCTTCTGACCAACTTCTAGAACCTTAGAACTTCAGAAATGGTTGATGTGCTCAGGCAGTCTATGGGAGCCAGCAGTGCTGAGCAGCTGGAAAGGGTCATTTCCCCCTTCCTTTGTGTCCAGCACAGCTCAGAAACCTCTCAACCACAGGGAGCCCAGAGTTCCAGCTCATAGGCCAGAGTGTTTTGCTGTTGGGTTTGGGTTTTTTTGCTTAGGGGGAAGTGTGTGTTGTTTGGGGGTTTTGTCAGTTTGTTTTTAAACAGACAGATGTTCTCAGAGTTTGTTTTCACCTTCCTCTCTCAGCCAATTATCCTTTTGTGACGGTGACAGGTCAAATGAGTAGATGAAGTAGTTCAGCTCCCTTTTCCTATTCTTCCTTATCTTTTCCTGGTATGACTGAGTCACTGCAATGCAAGACCAGAAAAGTCAGAGATGATTCAGTCTCAGATCTGGCTCCTGCTCTCTTTCACACCGTGCCCTTCTGCTACCATAACACAAACTGAATGATTTAAAAAGATTTTGACCTCTTCCAGTATAAACACTCCTTCTGTTTGGCCAGCTTCCCTGCAAAACAATTTTTTTCTCTGATTTCACTGAATCTTGCATCACCATCATGCCTGTCTTGTAATTGCATTTGTCTCTTATCTGTCCATCTCCATTGTTTTTCTGCACAGGATTTTAATGATTTCTTCAAAGAACACTGGCAAGCGTAACAATCTTTCCCTTCCTTTCAATTTGACACATGCCTAATGTCACCCTCTTTTTCTACCAAAGATAAAGGACACATTCAACTTTTTTTCTTCCTCCAATCATCTGTTTTCCCCATGGCAATACTTGATCACTTTATCTTTCTGGTGCCCACTATCTTGCCTTCCTGTCTACTCTATTCCTTCGTCTTCTCTTTTGACTCTGATCCAAGCCAAGCCTTACTCTTTTCCATGTTAGAAATACTGACTTAACTCACTATTATCACCTTAATGCTCCCAGATTTTACTGCCAAGAACTCTTGTCCTCGTGCACTACAGGAACTGCAAAGTGAAGTCCCTGTCACATGGACCAAGCCTGGAATCAGTGCAGACTCTGATCCACAATTCAGAATCAATTCTTTGCAGTTCCTCTCTTCAACCTGTCAGTCATCTTCAGTGTAGCCAACTGTGCTACTTATCTTTCAATAACATCCTGCTTTCAGCTCCCAAGTTTGGTTTTTACTCATGCATCTCATTTGCATTCTCTTGGAAATCTCCTATCTTTCCATGGGCTTACACAGCAATGCTCATTTCATTCACAACATATATTTAGCCACCAGCTCTACCAATTTCTTAACACCATCTCCATCCATCCTACTCTCTCTGCTTATGGCTGCATTGCCACAAATTCATCTCTCACCATCTCCCTTTCCAAGCTGTTCCATTGCCTCTTACACAGTTCACTACAGACAAACAGAGGCTCACATCTCCCACTGCCAATGGTAACACAGTACCTTATTTCACTTACCCTGGGTTTAGAACAGGGGCCAGGTCTAAATCCTGTGAGTATCCACTTATGGCTTCATCAAGAAGCTGAGTCTTAATAGTGAACAAGGGTTTTTCACAAGGCAGAGAGCAGAGCTTGGCAGCTCAGCTGCCTGCAGGTGTACAGAACATCATGCTCAGAATTAGTTACAGGAGGAGGGAAAAGCTACAACATTCAAAACAAATAGAGCTAAAGAAAGTCTTAAAATGCATTAAAGTCACTAGCATTGAGGAGACCCCCAAACCACAGTACCTTGTAAGTGAAATTTCAGCCACATCCAATCAACAAGCATTTTGTCAATAGGCCACAAATTCCATTTTTTCTTCTACATCTTATCTAGCACTTGGACCTGTATGGGACAGCCTGTCTCACCGAGGATAAACAATTCACCTTCCTAGAAAGAAGCTGCTGATTTTTGCTTCCTCCATAATTGCTTTCATGATTGTCGTTACATACTCTTCCTGGTGGCTTTCACCACACAGGTCTCCCTGCAGATTAAATACCAGTAATAACAGGGAGAGGGACAAAAAAGAGGAAGGATTGCCCAGTGCCTTTTCAGCAAACTGACTTCAACTCTGGGGTAATTCCACTTTTTCCTCAGGTAACTCTCCCTTTGTATCTCCCCTTATAGTATCTGAAAAATACACCTCCTTAAATATTCAACATTCTCCTCTCTAGGTTTCATCTCCAATTTCACCTTTGTTTTTTTTCATTTCACTCATGTTCAGGATTTTTATTTATTAAGTTGGAGTTTTTTAAAAATCATATATTTATGAGTGCACTTCTCCAGAGCACATCTTTAAACACATTAGAGAGATGGATGTTATTATCTTCATGCTAAAAGCAATAAAACTCTTAACACAGATTTAAAACCAGCACACAAGATGGAGCAAAACCAGCAGCTGCCTAACATAGCTGTCCCTGAATTCCCTGATTTTTAACTGATTAATGACTTGCATGCAGAAATCCCTACTGACTTACTGTGCACATACAAACAAATGTTTTTTCATGATGAATACAGCAAACACGTTGTAAACTCATGAGGCAACTTTTACACTGTAACACTGCTGTCAAGAGCACTCCTGGCATTTTGAACTAATTTTATAGTATGACATCAAACTACAGTGTAACAAAAACTGTGTTTCTGAGTGTTCCTTTATTTTCAGGCATCTGGGTAGAGCTGACCATTTTCAGATTGTTTCTAATAAAAAAGAAGCCTGCTATGGACAACAGAATCTTCACAGCTTTCATCTGTAAAAGGGGAAAAAAGGTGTTGGAAGCAGTTTCAAAGCATCCATTTCCCTGCACTTGTTTTTGTGACAGGAGAGTGCACAGACTTGGTCAGCCACAGGAAATTATTTGTATATCTTGGGGGCTCGGAAGGTATCAAGATAGCTCAGTGAAGAATGCTAGAAATACATAATACAGCTCTGGCTGCAGCTTTTCTTCCCATGCATGTTCTGAAGCATATTATTCTATGGCCAACTTAGAAAATTTTTCCTGAAAAAGCTTCTTTTCAGTGCCCTACATCTTGTTTCCTATTAAAGGGGATTTTGCCTGAGTGTTTTTAAAGAAACCGAGAAAATAGTTTCACTTTGGAAAGACTACACAGGTGCCCCCATGTTCACCTGAGCAGCTTTGGAAGCACCAGCATTAAGGAAGTCTGTCCTTATTTATGTTGACATTTCCACCATCAGTATTGATCAGCTTCGTTATCTGTGACACTAAATGTGCCTGGGAAGAGAGGCAGAAAATTAGGGGACATTCAAGGTACTTTCCTTAAGTAAAAGAGGCAACATGTAGAGTGTTTACCTCACATGTGCTTTCACAGAGTTAGTTTAGAATAGTTTAGCTTCAGATTCTGTTTGTCACATGCTATGATGTTAACCTGTAGCATCCCCTGATGAAACTGTAACAGGCTCAAATTCTACTGTGTTTGCTCAAAACTTATTTCTATAGGGACTGCACAGCACCATCGAGAGATTCTGGCAGACTGAGACACAGTAGTGCCATCCACAGAAAAGCAAACAAAAAAGTAAAGGTAAAATCTAAAACCTCCTTTACAGCTCTGAGCTGTATGTCCCCGGCCACTCAGCCATTGAAAACTTTTGACACAAGTGGAATGTGGAAGTGTGTGTGGAGAGGTGATTGCTGTGACAGTTAGTTGGTGTCCTTCCCATCTGAATCTCATTTAGCTGAACTTGAACCTCGGCAAGAACAAAGCAAGTACAGCCCAATTCCACACAGGTATCAACACTGAATTTATCAAGCTGCTTGTGTGAGCAACTCCTCATCCCAAGTGAGAACAATTCCTGGCACCACCCATGCAAATGTTTCTCTCTAAGAACTCCTCACAGATAATTTTTGCTATGTGCTACACAGAAATTTTTAATGCAGAAAGCAGGAGCAGATGGTGTACCTAAACCTGACCTCTCCACTGCAGAAAGGAAAAGAAGCAAGTTGCCCTCAGTGTTGTCCTCACCTCCTCCATGCTGCTCCAGAGAAGGAGAGGATGTCTGGCTGGGCTTGGTGTTGCCTGTCGTCTTTACATCACACTCAGTGCCAAGAAGAAACCAGCATTTCTAAAGCAAACACTTCTCTTTCCAGCAGGATTAATGCTAAGAGGGTTTGACTTTAGGCTGTCTAGTAAGATCCAGAAAATATATTCTCCATTTTTAACTTCCCCGTTTCTAAGTCTGTTCCTTCTCGTTTCCAGAACTTTTTGGAGTCAGGGGATGGAACTCTTTCAATTTTTCAACAGGCATGGAAGAAAAACATGACCTGGAGATTTCATCTGTGTTTTCCAACTGCCCTGTGGCATTTTTTTGGCCATGTTGCTTTGTGTATCAAAGCAAAAGGGGAAACAAAGCAAAGAAATGTAAGGCACAGAGTAGATCACCAGAGTTCGAGGCACACACTTACCAGCACACACAGAAATACATATTTGGGAGTACCAGGAGGCCAGAAGAGATAAGGAAGAGGAAAATGGACAGATCACACTTGCAACACACATTAAAAAAAAACCCAAAACAACAACAACAAAAACCCACCCAATAAAAAAACCCAAACCAAGACAAAAAACCAACATGGACAGAGGACATGCACAGGAAGAGCTATGTTTTCCACTAGGAATGCTCTTATTTTCACACAATGATGTGAGAAGAGCTACTTTTCTTCCTGCAAAAATCTCCAGTGCACCAAATCCAGGGAGCCAAACCTGCTTGTGGTTATTCTGCTCAAGAGGAAGGAACTGCTCATCTGCACAGCTTCAGAATTTCTCCAGTCCCAGGCTGTGGGCGAGTCTGACGTCAGTCCCAGTGTGAGCCATAAAAATCCCCTTCAACAACCAACACTCTCCTGTGTGGGAAGCTTACAGCATTATTTTAAGCAAGGACCCAAGATTACCCTGGTGCTTTCTTGCAATATTTCTCCTAGAGGCAGGGCTGGGACTGAGCCCAGAGGAAATGCATGTGTGTCCATCTCAAACACTTCCACGTGATCTCCACACGGAGAATGGCACCTTCCAAGGGGATGCAGACATCCAGCGCCCCACCACCACCCCAATCTACTCTAGGATCACCACTCCTGTCCACTGTCTCAATAGAAATGTTGCTGCTACAATACAGAAATCTTGTCTTCACAGTGAAAATAAATGTGGCATTTGTGCAATATTCTGACAATGGGGGAACCTTGGAAAAAGAAAAAAATCTTAATTTTTTGTTATAGGCAAGTTATCTCCAGTCCTCTATGTATTTAATTCACAGCTCTGGCATCTATTTTACCCAGACTACTCTGATTTTCTAGAAGTATTTTGATGACAGATCCTGGAAGAGACTTTTGTTTTGCTTTTGCTAGGTGGCCAGAACGGGTTTCAAGCTACATTAACAGCAGTAACAATAATGCCACCACAATCTCTCACAGCATCTTCCCTTACAAATGAAGTAGAAGCTATGCTTTCTTTTTAAACAGCAGAAATTTTTTTAAATACCTGTCACTGCATTTCAAAACACCTAATTGAGGCAGTTAAGTATGAACACAACCCATACACCATGATACAAAAGAAAACTATTGCCTGCTTAACTTCTAAATCATAACTCCTTCTTGTAAATTGAAACCCACATTTTATTCTTAGAAACATCCCTACCACTCCACTTAAAATCAGTGCTGAGAAATCAGTGTCTGTGAACTCATATTGGTTTGGAGAAGTGAATTGACATATCACAGTGCAATGAGTTTACTTTAAAAATAGACATTCATCAGTTGCTGAGGATTTTCTGACTCTTCCAGACTAAAGACATTCTAATTTAAAAAAGGGAAAAAATATAAAACAAACAAACAAACCCACCCCAGAGTAAACTTAACTGAGATCCATCTACCTCTCTCACACAGTCCAGCCTACACTTCAATTTCTACCAAAGGAGAAATTAATTCAGAAACCATTATATAGCTTTTAAAGGTTCCCCAATTAGTTCAATAAATAAAAACTAAGAGAAGTCCCAGCTCAACAATATGCTTAACTGGTACTGAATTTTAAACACACTTTATAGCACTATCCTTCATTTCACTATTGAAAACACTTAAAACATAAGCACCTACTATAAAGTGCTTTATTTAAACTTGGATCTTATACCGGCATAAATTCCAAAAGGCTGAAACGGACTTTCACAGGAGCCTGGTAACTCAACAGGCAGATTAAGGTAAGTGCCTGGTAAAACGAGATTTCAAGAAGCTTTGGAAACATCGTTTCGATTTTTTTTCCGCCCAGTAAGCAAAACGTTGAGGTTTGTGCTGGCAGTGCCCTGGCAGCAGCGGCGCAGGCGAGCCGGGCCGGGCGGTGATGAGGTGTGAGGAATGCCGGGCTGCAGGAGCGTGTCTGGGACACGGGGCCGGGCTCCGGCGCGGAGCTGGCAGGCGGGCACAGCACCAGGGTGGCTGTGCCACCTAGTGATGCTCGGCATGTACTGTCGGAGCCGAGCGCCGCAGCCCGGCAGCCCGGCCCGGCCTCCCGCTCCCGGCGGCCCCGCTCGCTCCGCGGCCGCTCGGGGCACTCTGCGACCGGGGAAAGGGGAAGGAGCAGGCGGCAGCCCGTCGCCTCCAGCCCCCGAGCCGCACGGACAGCCCTCGGCCTTCCCAGCCACCGGCTGTGTCCCGGCAGATGCGCAGCACAGCCTCGAGCAAGGAGCCACCGCACCAACAGCGCCAGGGCAGGATCGACAGCTACTTCAGAACGCGGGGATTATCCCAGCAACTGTTTATGACTTGGCTTCTTCTCCTTACACACTGAAGAGTTTGTCTTTTACACAAGAGGTAGCGACTTTGTTTAAATTTAAAAAATTATGAAAGCCTCCAAGTTGCAGTATAGTGCCCATCAAACCCAGTTAAGAAAACCTTTGCATGTTCAGCAGTGCTTTTTGTCCAAAGAGATCCTAAATTACCTTATAAATAAATGTAGAGCTATAACCCAATCAGGAACGCACATGAAAAAAACTAACACACAAAATCTGACAAAATCTCTAACTGCTCGTCTAAATTACAAACTGCTCTGGCCGTGGTAAGAGCACAGCAGCTCTTTAACACATGGCACTCCATGCCAACACCACAGAAACCCAGGCACTGCCTAAGCATTGCTGTTCCTTACCTAAGCAAGAGGTGAAAGCTTCTAGGAAAGGAGACTAAGGTCGGAGAAATCCAAAGAAACGAAACTAGTGATCAATTAAAATCTAATCAATTGAAACTGAACTATTCCAGTATTGGTAAATAGTAAAGTATAATACTAAAGTATTGGTAGCTAGGCCATCATCTGCACAGGCTGCCAACCTGCTTCTCAAATAACAACTTTAAACCACCAGTTCCCACCTTTTCCCAGCAGCATGGGAGTTCCCCATGCAAACACCGACACACCACCTTAATAAACACCTGGCAAAATGACAGATACGATGATCTTCCTCTGGCACAAAGGTAGCGGCAAAAGAAAAACCAACAAATTGAGAACAAAATCTCCTACACACCAGGCACCGGGGGCGCCCTTGGTGTGCTGTGCCCACCCCCCGTGCCTGCCTGCAGCCCCAGCAGGTCGCTGCTCTGAGCAGGGGCTGGTGGCACACACCACCCCTCTGTTTGCACAGTTATGAGCTCAGTTTATGTTGGTACAATTAGTGTTAAGACACTGATAAGATTCAGCCATTACATGTACATATACTACAATAAAAGTGACAGGCTGGACCATAACCTTTTAGCATTAGAACTTGCCAGAGTTTACGACCCTTCAAGCCAAACAGTAAAATGGCAACGAGCTGTTGTGATACACATTTTAATACATTCTTACAAAACCTACATCCTGTTATTAGAAGTGACAAGAAGAGGATTTTTAAATGGCCTCATTATCACTTAGTGTACACAGAAACTGTTACAGTCTGAACAGTAAAATGAACTCCTTTGTTGAATTACCTCAAACTCTTGACTAGGTGGATTTAAAATAGCACTGGCTTGTATGCCTAGCACCTCTACCTCTTTATTTGCTGCTAAATGAAGACAAAACCAGGCAGCTGAATAGAGCAGTTAGCCCTTATTCCAGGGCTATCAATAGACTGCCATTGATTAAAAGGGGGGAGAGAGACATCCTGTAACACACTAAATTTAGCCACAGTAACCCACAGACGTTTCTTTGAAATGCCAAGGGGCTCGGGAAGCTGAGCTCCACATCAGGTATCCCTGAGACACTTGGGTCACTTTGGAGCCTAAGCTGCTCTGCTGTGTGCAGCCCTGCTCCTTTACATCCTTTCCACCTCAGCTCAGTAGCAATCCAATTTTTAATTTCAGTTCTGCCTCAATTATGGCCCTTCTTGAAGTTGACCATGACTTCCTAATTGTTTTTTCCGCCCTCAGCTTTCACACACCAATTAGATATGAAATGCTCTCCAGCTGCACCTTCAGTTCACACACAATTAGGAGATGCACAGAAAAGCAGGGCTGCCTGGTGACAGAGACATTTCCTGTGTTAAAACGGTAGGAAATGTGACACATCCTTAAGAGCACAGCTTGACAAAGCACGTAATCCCAGCCTCTCCTACACGACAAAAGTGAGGACACTGGAGCGAGTTACCTGACTTCTCACTGCTCACTTGCAAGAATTATTTGTGGGGGGAAGAGGAGGTGGAGAGCATCGAGCTCAGTAACCAATTAAATGACTTATCTGAGTTCTGCTAAAGAGAAGCAGAGGTGGAGAAAGGTCACATCCTTTTCTAAGCGCCCTCACTAAGTCTAAACGTTTCACTGTACTAAGAGAAAACAGAAAATATAATTGCTTACTTGGAAATTGTTTTTAAAAAAACCCAAGCAATTTTAAAAATAACTTCTATCTCCTACTCCTTCAGCATGTGTCCACTCAGAAGTCTTTCAAATGCACTATTTGTGGGATAATTGACAAACAAGCATTTTTCTCCAGACTGAAGAACTTTCTAGAAAAACAGATTTCTTACTCAAAATCATGTTTGAAAGCCACTACATTTAGCTTTCTCCAGTCACATTTACTGCATCCACAAAGAAATTAAAGTCCCCATACAAAGGTACAGTATTGCCTCAAGACACAGGTCTTAAAGGGAAGGAGAAGAACCAAGAGTAAAATTGTTTCAAAGGCTTTTCACTCAGGCATTTGTAATTACTCTACAGCTCATTCCAGAAATCAGAACGGATATTCAGGATTATTCAAGACCTCCAAAAGATTTGTATGTAAGTGTTTCTCTCCCTTCTCAAGACTGAACACAGATCAAATTAGGGTCTCAAGCAGGTTGAGGGTATTTCTGGTAGATGTAGTGCTACTTAAAGTCTCCACAGCAATCCTTGTTCTCCTTCCTCCCCAGGGAGGGGAGGGCAAAGGCTCCCTGCAGGAGGGGTTGTGCTCCCAAAGCACCCAAAGCACAGTCATGGAGTGCCTGTAGCTGCAGCAGGAGCTCTAAACCGGCCCCTTCTCTCATCCTTCTGAAACCATTCTAGGTGCATCCTTGAAAAGGCACTGACTTTAATGGTATAAAATTCAACAAGACTTGAAATTAACCTTTTAGTGAATCTTTCACATTCAATGTGAAATAACAGAGCAAGTTGTGATGTGACATTTTTGTAGGTGAAAACATCAAAGGCAGCCCTGCCACAGACTGATCTACCTTTGAACACCCAAGGGTATCTGAGACTGCCAAGTCTCTGTAGACTAGACAGAGAGAAAGAAAAAAGGAAGAGAAAGAGATCTAAGATATTCCACTATTTAAGGTGAAGTCATTTTAACTAGGATTTAATTCAATCTTTTACACTTTGTTACTGCTGGTGGTTTTTTAATACACAGTCAAAAGAGAAGATCAGGATAAAAGGAAAAGAATATTATTTCTGACTGTCAGGCCATAATAAGGCATAAATACATGAAAATTTAACTGGCATCACTTATTCTTTCCTTCCTCTTTAGCATTCTTGCCTTAGGAATTTCTTTCTATTGGAGTTATGCAATAAACAAACCAAAAAAGAAAAAAAAAAGGAAAAGAGCAGTGTCAGCCTTTCAAAGGGCTGCAGAAAAGGTAAGTACCTGTCCAATAACTCCAACAACTGAATGGACAAATGGACACTGGCTACTCTTGCCCTTTCTCCCAGGTACACACATTGATTAAATGCTCTCCTGGTGTTGAGACTGGGGGCTTGCTGGAGTCAAGTCCCTCTTGGAAGTACTCCCAGTGAGATCCCCTCCTGACCCTCCTGTGCTCTGGCATCACAAGAAATGCCAGCCCAGTTCCTGGCCTGCAGCTCCCCCCAGCTAAGGGGGCACCTTTGGCACACCCAGAGAGCTGTGACCAGTGAACTTGTGCAAAATTCAACTTGTTGTTATCAAAATGGTGCACCACTGATCCTACAAGGGTACAAAGCACAGTGAGTGATAGAATAACAGCTTTTATTCTTAGGGTTCTCCTTCAGAGTGAAAATATGAGTCAAACCACACAGCCCAGTCCATCCTGAACGAGCTGTTATGTGTTGGGTGCTAGAGCTGGGCTTTGGCTCTTTGCTTTAGAGTAAGGCTTTTCTGCTCCAAGTGCAGCACAAACCAAGTCAGCCAGCTCACAGGGACCCCGGGCTGCTCCTCCTGGCCCTGCTTGAGGGCTACAGCACAGCAACCTCAGCCACCTGCATCACCCTTCAGCCTTAAAGCCATGAAGAAAACTGTACTTTGACACAGAAAGAGTTAAATTTGCCAGGTATGGCACCTGGCTGGAAGTCAGCACCTCTTTCTGCTAACAAGTCAAGTGCTTTATTTAAGGAAATGTGCTATGGCAAAAGGCTAGACTAGGGGGGAGAAGGGGAGAAATCACAGCCAAAAGAGGTTGAAGAGAAGTTCTGAATATCCACAGGAGATATACAGGCAAGTAGGAAAGAAGGAAATGTGACACCCACTTCTGAAGTTGAAATTGTTTATTAAACCATACACTGTTTGAGAAGCAGCACACTCCCTAAGGAATTTCTTATGGCAGAGGGGTAAAGAACAAAACCAGGAGCAGCCCCAAATTTTGCTGGGGTTTGAGTCACAGATTCTGACTTTCTGAGCAGTGGAGGTCTGCACAGGAAAATGAGAGTCCACATTTCTCACACTTGACCCAGGACGGACTGCCTGACAACAAGGAGGTCTCCAGAGAGAACAAGATGAGGAGGTAACACACAAATTACCTCCACACCAACACCCAAACCCAGCCTCCCAGAGACAGTGGAACTTATGTCTGACACATACTAATGATATCTTGATAGCTAAGGCTATTAGAGAACATGCCAGAAAGTAGAGAGAGAAGAGAATAAAGAAAGGAAAACTTGCTACTGCCTTCAAATTAATAACAACTTCATAAAGAATAATCCCAGCTCAGCTGTGCCTGAACTTCTTCACAAACCAATGTCTCACACAGGCTGTGAGGAGCCTCAACCAGGAGGAAATCTCTCACCTCCTTCCAGAGCAATGTGAAATGAAGTGAACCACTTGAAAAAGTCAAGAATTCTTAAATGGCCTCTTTTCTGAATCAGCTTGAATCTATTTGAACTTATCTTCAAAAAGATCCTGAGATCTCACATAATGGGGAAAATTATATATATGATACAATTTCTCATGGCCCTTTCACAGTCACTAAGAGACAGTGGAAGAAAGACAACGTGGAAGCGAGCTGAGATACAAAGCCATAGATGAAGTTGCTAATTCTCACCCAGCTTCCTCCTACACATTGTGGTGTCTTGACCTTGATTTCATCTCTATCAATGATAACTTCAATGCAGCAAAGATTTTTCTGATGATCATTTTTTTTCTCAGAGCCTCTGATGCCACAGTAGAGGTAGGATATGGTTTCATGCATTAAAAAGCTCAACAGTTAAGTTTAAGATCAAAACCATCAGCTTTTACCCTACTTGAACACAGAACTGTGACATTCTGAAAAAAAATTTCATTTGAAATGCTCACTGATGCACCAGTGAAGCTCTCAAAATCATCTTAATAGCATGAGCTAGGTGTTGACTAGGTGGATTGATGCAAAAATCAGCAAATTCCCAACAGCAGAGCACAAATTCCTGTTTTCACCAGACCTCCCGAACCACACACTGAATCACCAGCCAAGGTTCCTACCACCTGCATTAGTTCTTCATTTTATTGCACAACAACTGGAATTGCAACTTATCCTTATCTGCTCCTCTAAACTGCCTTTTCAGCTTTCCTCTTTGGAGGAAGAGTTACAATTAAAAGAAACAAAAGCAAACTCCCCAAAACATAGCAAATACAGGACTTTATGACTCAGGCCACATTTCTAATGAGTCAAAAATTCAGTATCACAACACACCACAATGGCAACAACTTACCAGCACAGGACGATATCATCAAGGATGGAATTTTTCTTTATGTCCCATTATCTCTTCTTATCACTCTCAGAGGAAGGGCTGTTATGTTTTTATGTGCCTGAATTGCTGAATTCTAAGAGAAAGGAGAAGGAGCAGCCTGGCCGTGGCCCAGAGCTGTTTGTGAGGGCTCCCCTCACCTCGGGCAGGGCCTGAGGAGAGCCCCAGGTGAGGCTGCTCAGGGCAATCAGGGCCCAACGAGCCTCAGCTGCCACCAAGGCCATGGAGGAGACAAACACAGGGATCTGCTCCAACAGAAACTTCTGCAACCTGACACTCAATGTGTGCAAGGTGATGCTGCACTTGTTCCAGAAAGCAGAAAAACAGGCTGAAATAAGGCTTGTGAAAGTATAAACCTGCTTCCTTGATATGTATCAACTCCCTTTCTAACTTATTTTTAAATTAAAAAAAAATTAAGAGAAAAGAAAATAACGAAGATATGAGGATAATATGTTTTGGAAAAAAAAAATAAGCAAAAAAGCACTGTGGGTTGTGAGGGGGAAGACAGAAAGGAAGGCTCCTCTGATGCATTTGGGTATCAGGAATGTGAATGTGTGATTAGACAGTGCTGTACTGTCAAGCATCACTCCTGCACTCCTAAAAGCCTGATGTCTGCAGACACACAAACGAGTGCACACCAGCAAAATATTTTATTGATGCCTTCTACCCCATTACTTCAGTGACAGTCCCCAGGGCCACTGCTCAGAGCCACGCTGCCACAACACCACACAGGAAAACACAGGCCCAGCAAAACATTTTACAGGCCCCAGTCCCAGGAATACAACTGTGGGCAGGCACTGATGGAGGGTGCTGCTGCTCTTCTCAGAGCCACAGCTCTCCCAGCAATTTCACAGAAGGCACAGCAGCCAGGGGAATGACTCCTCCTGCCTACAGACTACAACTCTGGCCTCTGCTGCTGTGGGGAGGTTATGGCTCTGCCCACATTGCTGAAATAACTGGTGATTTGGAATTACCAAAGGGTAACTTGGAAATGGACTGGCTAATAGAAACTTTTTCAGAAATCTTTCTCATTTCTGAAAGTCGGGCTATTGGAGGAGATTCTGGAGGGCATGTGGGCTTCAATGACCACATAATTTAGTGTGAAGAGAGGGACAAAGCAATAAAAATGGATAGTGCAGGGATGTTCCACTGTAGAAAGAGAAGGAATTTTCACATTTATAGCAGGTACACACAGAGTAGGTTCTACTGATGAACCTGCTTTGTCTATCGCAGGCCAGGGATTGCAACACACAATACTGGAATAGTATTTTTTGGAATTGTATTTTTACAGGCAGAGTATTGTATTGGAATTGTTTTTTACAGCCAGAGACACTAACCTGACAAAGTACAACAGTTCATAACATACTGTGGCCTAAGATACATTTCTTTCTAGAAGTGTGTCGGAAGACACAAGAAAATTACTAATTACTAGTAGATTGTTTAGATTCTGATATGGTAACAATAAACAATTCCAAAAAAAGGGAAGTTACCAAAGGTTCAAATTTCTGAGCAGGACATTCTGCATTCTGTTCTTTCCTGCTCATGCACTGGACTGAATGCACTGCACCTCCACACCACATCCATGGACTTGAGCAGAGGCAGCATCAGGCAGTGCTGCTGCTGCTGCAGCACATTCAGCTCTGCAAAGCCACAGCCCAATTCCTTCCTTCCTACTTGTGCAAAATTCCCACTGGGAGACAAGAGACACTGAGAAAACCTGGGCTTGTGACAGCTCCAGGTTTATGTGAATCCAACCACACAAGACCACGGACAGCCTTTCCACACCATCCTGGTTGTGTGCATTCCCTGTGTCTTTCCAGGAACCTGGTCCCCTTGGTGGCTCAACAGAACAAAAGAGAACTAGGGATACAAAGAGAGATTTGTCAAAGATTGTACAACAGAAAACCTCTACGGGTTGTTTGAAGAATGATGAAAAGGACATTAGAGAGAATAGCATACATGTCCTCAATGTGTTTAATGCCTGCTCAGTTTAAAGCAAAGGTGTCATTTTGTTGCTGGATTGATATGAGCATTAGCTTTCACTTTTCTCTCCTCAATTCTGTGTAGACATTCCTGCACTAAGAACTAGCTGTGGGCTGGTACAGCAGAGAAAAACAAAATCCCAATTCACCTGAAATATCATTTTGATTAAATGCAAGATCCAATTTACCTCTGGGATATACCTCCAGTCACACACACAAGTAGCAAGTGCATTTAAATGTTTGCTTTAAGGCCAACTGCTGTCTGCCTTTAGCTTTGGAGAAAACTGCTCTTCAATAATAAAGCAGAAGAAAGAATCCTACACCCCTTCGAGAGAGTCCAGGGTTTCTCACAGATTCTAAAAATTATAGAATGAAAAATCATGACAGTTTTAAACTAGTCAACAAGAGGATTTTAATGCTGGTTTGAACTGCTAGTCAGAACACTAAATCTCTGGGACAAAGATGGAGAAAGCCAGAAAAATCTAAAAAGCTTTATCCTGCCATATAAATGGGGTCTCTGAGGCTTGCTTAGATCTAGGTACTGAATTTATGCCTTCCAAGTCTCCCTCCCCGCAAAAAAACTCCCAATGCCCACTGTCAGTATGAAGTCTGGAGACTGGGATATTATCACTGAATACTTTGGTAGTAAAAAATACAAAACAGGAATTAATGACATCAGGATTTTCCCTGAAAACTGCACTGTGCAAATCTGAAATTTTGTCAGTATAACATAATTCCAAGTGAGGTACTCACAGAGGTGCCATTTTCCTACCATGTTTCCAATATACATTTTCCATTTTAACAGGCCCTATGTAGTAAGCAAAGACTCCTCTGTAGGTAAAGCATCAGCACAGGATCAGCCATTCCATTACAGGCTGCTTTAATACAAGAGAGATGATTTACAAGGCTCAACACACGTGGGTGCTTTCTGCTGTTTCAAAAAGTTAGCAAAGCTGACTGCTGTCTGAAAACAGCAGATTTGTTACAGAAATTTTCACACATCAGTTTTAATTTAGAATAGTCTGCCATCGGAGGAGCCACACAGACAAGAGGGAGCATACATCCTTCAAAAGCCAACTGCTTAATGGGAACATAATTCTAAACAGCAAATGGCCCCTGCTGGAGTTACTACTGAGCACCCAGGCAGAGGGACAGTGGGCAAAGGCCTCCAGAACAAAGCCAGAGCACCCCAGCAGTGCCTTGGGCCATCTTGGCCAGTGTGTGTAGGTGTCTGAGCACACAGATTTCCAAGGAATAACTGCCTGGGCCATTCTGTTGTCCCTGCTGAAAAGTGTCCTGATAGCACAAAAAAATACCATGGGAAACCAATGTGCCTGCTCTTGCACTGCATCTCTTTCCTCTGTACAGATTCTGTACAAATCAAGCACAAGCATTGATTCCATACTACAAACTCCACATGCAGGTGGCATGATGTATTCAGGGCTTACCTATACTTATCATACAATAGGGCAAAAAAAGTGGGGAAGAGGAAAATAATTAATTCTAGAAGTATAAATGGCATTGGTGATTTCTGAGCCACTCCCTTCTGGGGAGTTTTTTCGTCTGGGTGCACAGCACAGAAGTGTCATCAGCCTGAGCAAAGCCAGGCTGTCAGGTAGGGCAGAGCAGCAGTGGGGCAGGGTCTGCAGCACATCTCCATGCAGTCCTCCCACTGTGTCTCTGCCTTTGGTCACCTGCATTCTTTGTCACCTTTTTCAAAAGAACAGGTGGGTTTGGCACAAGTGTAAATGTATTTTCAAACTTCTCAAATTATCTCTACAAATTACCTTACAAAAGGGTACCTTCAAGCAACACCTAAATGTGTTTCTTAAGAGTTAATGTCTGCATTACAGATTAGGCTCAAAGTGATAAAAATGGGCACAACAAACATACCTAAAATAATGCATTTTGAAAGTATTCTAGGAAGAAACAAAACCAAAGCAGAGACAAATGACAGCAACTGCAATCCCAAATTTGTTTTACAAAGTCACAATAAGAAAGGGAGACATGAGAGAGGGAAAAAGCTGGTGCATCCAGGGAGAGAAGAAGGGGTGAGTGGAAACAGCTGGAATTGTTCAGCTGTGTCAACATTGGGCTGTTTCACAGATTGACTAGCAAAGTGTCATCTGAAACCAATTACATTCCCAAAACCCCATGGACCCAGTTCATAACATTGATTAATCCACATTGCGAAAACATCCCCAAGCAAAACTAGAACAGCTGTCAGCCCTTGGAGCTCAGAAATAGCATTTGACTAAAAAAAAAAAAAACAAGGAAAAAAAACCCAAAAAACAAACTACCATGCACACTTTAATACCATCTTTGTGATTTACAGATCACATACCTGCTTCTACCACTTAACAGCAAAAACACCTCCCCACTGCTTTTCTTGCACTACCGTGGCTGGTGAGAGAACAGGCTGTCAGCAAGAGGCCACTGCTGATCCCCACAGACAGGGCACCTGCCTCACAACCAACTCACTCCTGAAAATGCCTCTTGCTCTCCTTTGCAGACCCTGGGGAATCACAATTGACCTCCTGAAGGATGGAAACCTTCTGTCCCCACTCCAAAAGCCCTGAAATCATCCTTTTCAGGCAGACTAGTTGTGCAGAAGGCACCGAGGCTGCCGGCACTACCCTGAGGGTGGGTGAGGATCAGCTGCTCCACCCACCCCTCCCACCTTTGCAGAGTTCCTCCTGCTCACTCCCAGCACGGAGAGGTGCTGCTTTAGGGATGATCTCTGTTTTTTAGGATGAGGGGCTGCACTGCTGCAGGTGCCAAAGTGCCAGGCACCATCAGCTCCTGGCCAAAGTCTCACTCTGCCCCTCTGAGCAGCACCCACAGCAGGACACGCCTGTGCTCCCCTCACAGCTCCTGACTGCCACAGACACCACTGACCTGTCCCATTCTGAGGGGTGCTGCTTTAGGAAGATCAGTATGGGATGAGGGGCTGCACTGCTGCCCTCTCCATGGGCCCAAGCCCCCATGCACCATCAGCTCCTGGCCCAAGTCCCACTCTGCCCCTCTGAGCAGCACCCACTCCTGTGCTCCCCTCACAGCTCCTGACTGCCACAGACACCACTGACCTGACCCATTCCCAAGAGAGCATCAGACAGGGGTATTCCAAGTATACAGAATATCCCCAAAATCAATGCAAGACAGGAATAGAGGCATGCAGAAATAAAATCAAAAGAAACAAAGAGAGCATGGAAAGATTTTCCATTTCCACAACTGCCAGTTGAGGGCTGCAGGTAAAAAAGAAGCTTTTTCTTGATTGCAGGTTAATCGAATAATTTTCTTAAATAAGTTAATCTTACATGGGGTTTTTTTTTCAGGTATATATATTTATTTTATTCAGCTATTCTAATGTTTAGAGAAGCAGGAACATTCCACCAGCTAGTGTCAGAAATCAAGAGACCTCGCAGTTGGACCTACAATATTCTTCCTGCAATTCTATCAGCAAAAATTGCTGTCACTTTGGAACATCAAGAGAAATTCCATGCTGCATTTCTATTTTTATTTGCCAACTTCAGAGCAAGGACTCATCAGACCAATGAGGCAAATACCAGTGCTGAGGTCCATGGAAACAAAAGCACACAAATCCTATTGCTCTTGGATGATTTCAAGCCACTGGTGAAGTGACAATTCTGCTTCCAATGAGTATTGGGTACATGTAACACACTCATCATGCAGCTTTTGAAAGAGATCATGGATTCAAATACAGATACACAAGAAGTCTTCAGCATTACAGCACAGCCTGTACCAGAATTTAAATTAATAAAGTCAAATCACTGGACTTTACACACTCCTTTTCCTGTATTGTAGAGAAATACTTCCCCACTTTAGAGAAGCTGTTTGAGAGGAAAAATATATATAATTTTATCAGAATATCTTTTGGCTTATCCCTTCCTTCACTCAGTCCTCTTTTTTTTTATTTTTAAGGACTTGTCACAGATCAAAAAAAACCCACATTGTTTAAACTCCAGTATTTCATTACAAATTCACAATCAAACACAGAAGACAAACACAATCAATTTCATCAATTCATTACTCAGAAAATAAGTTATGCTGGAATGGTTATTTGTGTAGAGACAATGGTATATTGTTGAAAGAATGTATTTTCAGAAAGGCAAACACATTTCCAAATTCAAGAGAGCAAGTTACCTTTTGACTCTTTAAAAAATACTTCACGAAATAGTATTAAGCATGCCAGTAATAAGTTACACTGCATCAAACAAAAAATAACAAAGGAAAAATACTACTTCACATATTAAAAATTCTGTGAAGACCCTCACAAGCTGCCCTTGCTTCCCATTAAGGTTGGATATAAAAAAATAGCCAGTGAATCTCGTATTTTTATTTTGCAACATGAATGGACAGTGGCATTAAATACAAACCAAAAAATCATGAGGCCACAGCAACCCTAAATTCAGACAGATGGTTCCCCTGCAGTAGCCAGGCCTTTTAGAGGGACCAATGCCTGATCTTCAAAGAACAGAAAATTCAAGAGCTACCAGGTACTGCACTCTGTACTGCTGAACATGCAAGCATTGAGTTATATTTTCTGAACACTGAGACTTATTATAATTTTCCTCATGAAAAAAAGTTGAATGTCTCGACATTTATCTTCAAGAATGTAGAGTTAGAAGTCAAGATTACCTCCATCTTATCAAAATCCAGCATGAAAAACTGAATTTCCCAAGTAATTCTTACAACACCAATGACTGGATTCACATGGGCTGCTAATAGTAGCTAGCAGACTGAGAGAATAATGTGTAAGGTATTCTTAAGATTATAATGAGAAAAATTTGTACAAAGACTTGTAGAATTAGGGCAAAGTACAAAGAGTTATTCAAGCTGTATCACTAGCAGACATCCATCAATTCACAGAATCTAAAGTTAAAAAAAAGACAAGTGGGATGATCTATTCTTGCATATCCTAAGACGTGCATATCACAGGTCATTGCATTTCACATCATTAACCTCAGCACAGGGGCCCCTGGTGTTTGATTAAAACTTTTCTTACAGAGAAGCATCCAAGCTGAAGCTGCAGATGTCCGGAAATGGTGCAGCTCTTCCTCCCAGTAATCCATTCCCATATTGAACCAGATTTAGAACTGAATATTTTTACCTACTCCTGATTTGAATTCAGCTATTTCAGCCCCTGGTTCCTATTTCCTTTAGCACCCACTATTTGCTTTCTCTGAAGACTCCTAAACACTGCTACCCACAGACACTCACTCTTCCCATTGACAAGTGTAAGGGATGATGCTCTAAGTGATTGAAGACCAACCATTTGCTCCCACCCCAAGCACTCTGTGCTGAGTTTCTGAACTTCACTCTCAACATCCCTCCTAGGACATGGAGATCAGAATGACAGCAATTGTTTGAGAATTGTCTTGCCAAGGTACACAGGCATGTAAGCAGGCAAAGCTTCTCACCCAGCTCTCACTGCCATGTACACAAACAGGTATTGCACCACAGCTCTCCACCAGCAGCCTGTGGCCAGCTCTTGGTCAAGGGGACCATCTCTGCTTTTCTTGACAGAGTTTTCTCCCACTGGAATATTTCCTTTTCTTAGCCAAGTTCACTTATTTATTTTTGGTCCTCTGCTTAAACAGGCAAAACAATTCAGAGCTTTTTGTGTAAAGTGTCTACTACCTTCTGATCTCACATTCTGCCACTCTTTGTGTTACCTGGAAATGAAGCAGCAGTAATTCAGAAAGATTATTCCCAGTAATTGACAAAAGTATTGAACAGTGTTGAAACTAGTTCTGATCCTTGTCAAATCGCTGTAGCACCTCACAGTGATTCTCCATGAACGTGTGTCTGAGATAAGGCAGTTTAGCCAGAGCTGCATTTAGTGCACAGACTGCTGCAACAAAAAAAGAACTTGCAAGAAGCAGCAAGAAGGGCTTCAGATCAAACCCCAGAGAGCACTGAGCACGCCATGTCACTGCACGGACTTCTCTGTCAGAAACAAACGCTACAAATGAGTTTATGGAAGTGCTTAAACCCAGCAATCACATCTGTCACCTAAAGCTGAGGATGCACTGCTGTAAAGCAGTAATTAAAACAATCAGGAATTGCCAGCACAGCCACTAAGAGTCTGCTTGGTTCCCAGTTTTCTGAAGAAAATACGGATCGTCACCACAGATTGGTTATCTTAAAGGGTCAAGTGTTGAAGAGGAGGTATGAAATGGGTGACTAAAATAAGCAAAGGAGAACAACAGAAGGAATGTCTTCCTAAAGAGAGGAATGACCATATATAGCATGGCTTTTTTTAGCTGTAGTTGATGTGTTTGATGTCTGAGGACCTTTCATCAACTCTGTCATCAAGTGGTATTTCCCAAATGGAGGACTGGTGTTCTGTGAGTGCCAGCAGTTATTTATTTGAGCTTTTGAAAGCATGACTGTTCTATTTATCCTTGCAGGGGCCATCACCCCAAAGGGCACTTTGCAGTGTTTGCCTCCAATGCTGACAGGACTGTGCTGTTCCCTCTCTGTAGGTGCTCAGAACAGAGGGACCTTCCCATACAGATCACCTGTCCCCAGCTGGGGAACTGGTGACAGCTCTCTGACCTCAGAGAGCCCAGGAGGTGTCCCCAGGCACAAGTCACTGGGCTGACTTGTGTTTGCATATGTTTGTAAAAACAAACTTGGATTAACACCTCTATGTCCACAATACATACCTTTAAAAAGCCTGCAGGCTTGATCTTTAACATCTTTCAGGTACACCTAAAACTGTACCTATGTAACCAAAACCAGTGTGATAGAGAAGTAATAATACTAAAACCAAAACAATTGGCTGACATGTCAGTTCTTCAGATGGCCTAACCCACCACCAAGAAATACAGCAGGTTCTAATACTGAGATATATCAAAAAGATACATCATTTCTGATGCAAAGTACAAGATGCAATGAAAGAGTGAATCTGAATAAACATCCTTCCTTTCTTGTTCTAGAAAATCATCTTCTGCTTCCTTTAACTACATATTGAGAAAAAAACCCACAAAAATGCTCAGAGGCACATTGGATAAGAAATAAGGGAGTACAGGTACCCTGAACTGACCTGATTTTATGCCTCTTTAGCCTCTGCCCTGGGACACCATGGACTGCATCAGAGCAAGGGACACACACATCAGCAAAGCTTTCCTCTCTTCAAATTTCTGTTTGATCGCTGCTAAATTTGGCACTGAAATCACCAAAACCCAAAATGCTGTGCAAATAGTAAACTAATTTTTTTAGAACTCTACAAAAGGGTCTAGGGACTAGAAACTTGCTAACAGAGAAAGGTGCCATGAAAAATTCATCAACACCTTCAGCTGCCCTTTCTTTCCCCCTCAAAACCTTTAGAAAGTACACAGCAATTTAATACAACATTCAGATGTAGAAGCTATGCAGGATTTAATCAGTTTGGATTTAACACTACAGAAACTTTCTTTTCTTTTCTCTGCACAAACCTGTGACAGCCCTGCCTGCCTCTTATCCAGCCTCCCAAATCACCCACAGATGTGCTGATACAAACCTGGGTGCAGGCAGAGCAGAGAGCAGAACGTGCTCTCAGGTCCAGGGCCCAGCCTAAGGGTGAGCCAAAGCTTAAGGGCAAAAGCAAAAGGGAGAGCAGAGCTCCCTCAGCCCCTGCAGCACAAGGCAGGATGGCAGAAATGGGGAAAGTCTGGGAGGAAGGACCTTTGGACCCACAGTGCCTCTCCCTTTGCCCCTTCCCAGCCCTGCTGGCTCATTTTTAAGTGATCTTTTGCTATTTTCTCACAGTGCCTTTGCTCCTATTCCTCTTTTATCTCTTTGAGTCACTAATTTTATGAACCAACGCTGAAGTACAAAATACCAAACCATCTATTTGAGTGGAGAAGGATCTGATTGTTTGCTGAGCTTCCCAGCCAGGCCAGCATCCCACGCCACAGTTCAGAATGAACTGTGCCTTGGTACAGACACAGCTTTTCTATTACAGGTGCTAAGAAGAGAGGAAAAACCCAGAATCCACTTGAGGACTTGTTCATGTTATACAATAGCTGAAAAAAACACCTCGAAGATCTGAACTTACATTGCAACTGTACAAGAGAACGACCACACCACTGATTTATCTGCTTTTCCCCAGATATCATTTTGCAAGTTCCTTTCATACCAAGACTTTTAATTAACCTAAATTAAAAATACATTTTAAAATTTACTTGCTAAAAAAGCCAAACAAAACCAAAGTGAAGGAGTCTGTCTGCATTTTTCTATTACTGAAACAAACCATCACTCACACCAAAGACTGTCCCACAACATGTGCCTGTGAAAGAGGGAAAACGTTTTCTGGAATTTGGGAATATTATCCTGAAGGTTTCCAGAAGCTATAGAAAAGTTTTACAGATGAATATAATTGAACTGTAGTGCTTAAACCTAGAAATGTTAAAAGAAAAATGTTATTTAAAAGAAATGCTTTGGTGACAGCACGATCTAAAAGGTCAGCATATAACTGAAGCTATATTCTGGACTTGCACAAAAAAATGATCCTGTGCTCTCCACAGAGCTCACAGATTGTATTTTAAATCCTTGAAGCCTGTTAAGCTCCTGAAGAAGACATGATTGTCTTGTTTTTGTCAACACACCCACCTACCCAATCAACCTTCAAAACATCAAAATTCACTTTACTCCCACTATCTCCTTGATGTAAATTATTCTCCTATTAATAATTCTCTTTTGTTATAATCAACCTTTCCTACCTTGCATGAATTGCTCTCATGCTAATATGACTGAGTTTGATCTAAATTCTTGAAAAAAGTCCTCATTGGAAAAAAAAATAAAAAATGTTAGGGGCAAAATTCTTGTCCCCCTCCAAACACTGGAAAGTATCTTGATGTTTGTGGTGAAATTCATCATTTCATCTGCAGGATTCAAAAGCATCCCTGTAACTGATTCAGCTGGGCTCATGACAATGGAGAAACCGGCCATTACTAACAGGCATTTGCCAAATCACTTTATATTCCTGCATTCCATCTGGAAGTGACTGAAGGCTTGCTTTGCTCCAGAACACGCCTCCCTCTCCAGGTCTTGACAATTCCCAGCATCCCCAAGGGGGCAATTCCACCTTCCAAAGCAGCAAACAAACACTGGAAGCCTTCATGGAGAACAGCACTGAGACAGTCCCCAGGATCTGTGCATTCAAAGCAAGAGTTCTTCCATCCCTGAATTATTCTTTTCACCCTCACATAAATAGGGAGCTTTTCTGCCATGTTGTGCCACTCATGAAATGCAAAAGGCATTGCAAGAGTTAACCTGTCTCTGCTACCTGCTGCTAACATTATGTGCCACACGTGGAGAACTGGATGTGTTTGCAGGAAAACTGAGGATGCTCCCAAAGCCTGAAGCCTCCAAGGTCTGCACCACGACACAGCTTCCCAGTTCTGCAGTGAACTAACTTCCTTTATTAGACTCAATAAAGGAAGCAAATAAAGGAACCACCTTTCAGTGGTTTTCCAGCTTCATGGAAATGTTGCTGAAGTACCATCTTTCTAAGAATTCCAGTATCAGTTCAGCACCTGCAGCACAGTGGCCAGAGGCACTGCTTGCAGCAGGAGTTTCAATGCCACCAAATTACAACGAAGTCCCACAGGTGGAGAGGAATCTCTATGGATCTACACAACCAAAGTTTCTGGCTGGTGTTAAACCAAAGTCAGATGAGATAATTATAAAAGTTCCCTTCTGGAATCTATTAGAGATGCAGCAGTGTCAAACACAGCCTTTTGTGTTTGCAGGGCTTTTTTCTGCCACTACTTTTAACAATCTGTTTATGGGACTGAGGTTGGTTTCGGGTGTTTCTCTGTTTTCCTGCCCTTCTCCTTCCTGGCTACCTGAAATCTCCCCAGGCACCTCGGAGTTTGCAGCAGCAATTCCCAGGAGACTGCTCTGACATGATAATAACATCCAGGCTGCAGCTACCCTGCTGTGAAGTCCAACCAGGGATTCTCTGGGGCTCCTGTGTGGTCTGGGGTATTCAGGTTTGTTTGGGTTTTCCTTAATCTTTTCTTTTCATTATTAAAGATTTTTTTATATAATTTCTCTTTGTTATTGTTAAAGATACTTTTTTTTACCCAGGGAGTTCATTCAGGTTGTCAAGCAGAAAAAGATTTTAAAATGCAAAGGCAGCCAATGAATTGTCCCTTTTCCTGCTTCTCCGTCTTCCTAGATGCTTTTAGCACAGGTTTTTTTTTCATCAGGCATACATACTGAGGTATAATAGGAGCCAGAATCAACTCTCTGATGTGCCCAATAGGCACTGAATTACAGAAAGTGTCCCTGCAGCAGCTGGTGAGCTGGGCAGAGTGGGGTTTTGTATCATCACTGCAATATACCGTGCTGACTTTTCTAAAAACAACAACAACGGGAATTTTCGACTTTGGTCTGTGAGCAGATTTTAGCTCCTCTGCTGCACCTCATTTCTATGGGCTAACAGCAAGAGCTAACAAACACCTCCCAGCTGTGTTTTATGTGAAAATCCAAAAGGCAGGCAAATTTATGAGTACTGCTGGGAGATATATGACTGTCTTTGGGCAATGAACACCGAGCGATGAATTATTTTAGCAGCACAGGTCAAACAATAGAACTGTGTGACAGCTGCAAGCACACACAATAGCAAGGAGCACAGTTTAGCTGAAACTGAAAAATGTTTCCTAAAAACTCTGTCCAGCACAACAGAATGATTTTTTGGGGAGGAGATGTGAGGGTGAAATTTATATGTTGTTTAGAAACCTTCTTTTATCACACAGTTAAGACTTTGAAAAGGTGGTCTTTTCCTCCTGCACACCTAAGTCTTCAATTTAAAAAATACCAGTATGGAATAATACTTGTAGGATGCAAAGAGATGTTATAACAACTGATGCAGCATTGTACCTCAGACACTCCTTCACACCTAAAACCATTTGCTGAGCTGTAATCACAGGTGTAAACTTCAAGAAACACCCTATATATGGATATCCTCATGTTGCCAAACTAAGGAACATTAGCAAGGCTTTGATCCACGTGCCTACAGCATGTTGTCCATTAATGCTCTTATGGTTTATCTTCTATTACTTTATAATATGCTTTAGAAAATGTCAGGGAAACACCCCTGCCTTAGATGAGTGCAGTCCAGATTTGCAGGAAAGAAAGACAAAACTAGGCAGAATGTTCCCCCACAGAAGGGTTGTGGGCTCTGCTATCATAAAACAAGCTTAAACAACTTAAAAGCATTTACAGAAAGAATACAAGTTACATGCTACACAGGTGTGTAGGTATGTATTCTCCTTCTGGTGGAGTTAACTCAGGGGTGTATTAATTGAAGAACAAAGCCATGCATTAGCTATTTATACACTCATGCAATCAATACTGAAATACATGAACATATAATTACATAATTATCACATTAGGAAGTCCATAATGAACGATTTAATCAAGTAAAAAAAGAATATCATAAATATGGCCAAATGATAATGAAACTGCACCACATGAATAAATGTGACTGGGAAAAGGCAAGTACCCAGCAGAAACTGGTAGGGGACAACTAGTTTACACATCAAGATGTATCACAACTATAATATTTAAGAATCCTGAGGACATCTCTGTACTTCAAAGAATGAAAACAAACAAAACCCAACCCACTGACATAAGGACTTGAAATAAGCAATGATTACATGTGGATTAAGGCTGTTAGAGGTTAGAGCCATAAAAATCACTCTCTGCTTGTAAAGACAGATGCATGATAAGATGACAGATTTTTGAGAGAGCTTTTCTGCTCCAAAGATTCATTTCCTGATTCTGTATTCGGAAACGGCTCCATTCATTTTGTTTGCTTGGACCTGGTTACCATCATCCTCAGGATTTTCAAACTATGTCTACGCAGCTGAGAAATGAATAATTTATCAAGATCCCTGTCTCTGCATCTGGAGCCTTAACTCAGGGCTGTATGGAGCTGGCATTCCAAAGGCTAAACAAAGCCGGCTCTCCTGGCTGCAGAGCAGTCCCCGAACGGCCGCAGTGTCCTGAGCCCACTGTGTCCCTGCCCCACAACCGACACACCACAGGGCTGGCAAATGCCACCACGGCCACAGAAGTCACTGAGGCCCTCTGCAAACACCTCACAAGTACAAAACTTGCAAAGTTCCACTGAGCTACATCAGCAGAGCAGGTCACGGACGCCAAGGAGGCACCGCCGCTCCGAGAGCTGTGGCACGCTTGGAGGGATAATGGCACAGAACTGGCAGCTGGGGGTGGCTATGGAAACAACCACTGCAGGGTCCAGAGCAGGAAGAGATGGTCACAGGGGAATGAAAGCATCAGGGAGAGTTAAAGATCAATGGACAGAGGGCCAAAAAGCCCTCCCCCACTTCTTCTGCAGTGTCTTGTGCTCTATTAGCACTTGAGAAGCTCTCTCCCTTTGCTGTCTTTGCTCCCAGTTTTTATGCCAGTCATTGGAATTGTGTCCCAGTCCAAGGTGGTAACCAGCAGTAGTGTATTTATTGATAAAGCCATAAACTGTACCAAGCTTTCTCTGCCTGACAAAAAGGTTGTGACAAACATATTTCCATTATTCTTTAATTTCAGCAAGGAGAAGCAAAGGATTGGATGGGAGAAAAGGACATGCTAGGGAGTGGCAAGGCACAGTCTCTGGAGAGCTCAAACCAACAAAAATGCATAGTCTCCACTGTGAAAAAAAATATGGCTTAATAAATCATCATCTGAAGTTGCCATGGTAATAGTAAATGTCTAGTTCCCTATACTGTTTAACTCCATACATCCACTCCTGCAGGAGAGGAATAACACCCATTTCTCCTCCGTACCAAACACTGGAGATTCTTATTTAAAGACGAGGACAGAGTGTGCAGCTCAGCACAGGCAGGCTCACGACCTGCAGGGTACTTGAGGTGAAGGAACACTTTCTTTATGCAAGTCAGCTCCACACCACACACCCGCTGTACTTTTTGCAGAACTCGCTTCCTGGTGCAGTTGCCTCCGAACTGCAGCTTGCCAGATCACCAGCAAAGCAGCCCTTGCTTTCTAAAACTGGAAAACGCTCCGCGATTGACTGAGCAGTGCAGTCCCACATGGAATGCCGTGTAATAAATTATCATAGCTCTACGTAAATATAGACACATAGACAGAACCCAACAGAGCTTTCTATGTACCAACCACTTCTTGGAGGAGGGGCTTAAGGAAAAAGAAAGAATCTGACAAGAAAAAGGATGGTGCGTGGGTCTCTCGCAGAATAAGGTCAGCTCCCACAGACTTCCTCAAGCAAGTTTCTTAATGTTCCCGTATCTCGGTTCCCCCATCTGTACAACAGTGTTAACATGTACTCTGCTTATCTAAGCTTATTAGCATGTCGAAAGTGATTTGTAATCTGAAAGTTCAGAGCCTATGAAGAAAGAAAACTTTTGTTTCTAAACTTTGCTGCCTCTAAGAGTCAGAAAAAGTAGCCCCGGCTGGCAGTCCCTGTGCCAAAAAGCACTGTCAGTGTTTGTAAAGCAGAGATGAAACACTTCCACATCACATAAAGAAGCAAATTGACTAGTCATACTTAAAGCACTATAATAAGATAAATGAGCAAAAAGACAGTCAAGGAAAACCAAAGCGACAGTGGCACTAGGAACAATCACTGACTGGAGAAGTGCAGCTCAAAGGCAAGAGGAGGGAGAAAGTCAGGTTCAGCTTTCCAGCAAAGGAACCTGCCAGTGCTGAAATCCAGCAGGTTTCAGTGTCTGGAAATCAGCTGGGTTTTCCTGAATATTCATTTAAAATGCTTGCTGTCCCACCTGGGATCATGGTCACACCTATGGCACGTGACAGCAGTTTACATAAGGTCAGGTTAAATATCTTTCCTGGTTTTTTAAAAGTGAGGTCCCTCAGACCACATACAGACCATGAAATCTCATTGCCAAAACCCAAGCCACAGTTTGTGAAATATAATCTGTGAATAAAGAATCCTTGTTTTCATTAAAACAGGTCCTAGAACGCAGTGCCAGCACAGTAACTGTGAGAGAGGCAAATTAAAACTGCACTCTCCTCGTAGGCTCTCAAGCCTTTGCTGCTGCAATTTCACCTTAAATAAGATACGACGTTAGCCTAGAACACAGCTCTTGTAAAATTGGGATTTTTCCAGAGGAGCGACCAGATCTGTTCCTACTGACTGTTCTAGGACAGTGTCAACCAGCAGGACTTTTCTCTCAGTCTTTACAGAAAGCTCTGTATCAGGCTACATATATGCAATGTACATAAAAGTAGTTCCTAAATTCATTTATCACAACTCCACGTTCGCTTTTTTAAAGGAATATACTATCTAGAAAAATGAGATAGGATATTTAACCAAACTAAAACTTACTGTAAGTCTGAATCCTTTCTAAAAAGAGTCTTCTCTTAACCTGTAAAAGATGAACTAAAGGTAAAACCTTCTCAAGACAACGACACAATTTTGCACGTTGTAATCAGATAAAATCATCGCTTCATTACAGACTTTATGTCACAGGTAGAGGAGCAGCTGTGCATCTGTTTGCAAGAAGTGCAGCAGCTTGAAATATTCAACAGAATATTTCAAACACCCATTTCCTCCTCTTTCTGCATGTATTTTGTGTTCCTGAGGCACAGAAGTAACCCCAAACCCTGGAAAAGCCAGCAGTGCCCAGCTGTGAAATCCCCTGGTACCAAGGTGCACCTCATGGTCTCAGGGTGCCTCCACCCCTCCCTGACTGAACTGCTGCACCCAGCCTGCCCTGCCTCGTCATGCAAACCCAAACTCCAGATGGAAACAGAAATTCATAATAGGTTCAGGGCAAATATCCAACATAGCAAGGTTACATCACAGTGGATGCAATTTGCAACTTCAATGGAAAGACAGGGAAAGGAATCAAAGTGATCCTTTGAGGAAAGTGTGATTTACAAGCTAATGCAAGACCAGCATTTTGTGTCCTCTGCACAAAGACATCCATGGCTTGACATTAAATATGTAAAAGATTTGAGCTGGGGCAATTTCCTTGGAAGCTACCAGTGCTATCTTTCTGCAAACACTTTTCTTTCACTCTCAAAGAGGCCAACGTATCAAAATATTGCCAAACTGTAGCATTTACAGGTCAAATGAGAACTTACTGAATTAAAAAAGAAAAAGAGGACACCATTCCTTACCTGAGAAAACCTCATGCCAACAACAGACACAAAACATGGCCTCTAAGTATGTAACACAAGAGGTAAAAAATAGTGAAAAGACATAATGAATGTCCAAGTTAAAATCCGAGAAAATTTTGATCCCTTGCACTCTCTCTTTTCTTCCCTCTCAAGGGACACAGGACTCATGAGGTCTGCAAGGCACTTTCTGCACAACGTCAAACAAAGCAGACAGTATCACAACACTTGGATACTAAGCAGGCCTGGAGAAAAATATACTGAAAATTATTTTGTCTCTTCTGAACAAGAACGCTGCCAACGTCTTCAAACACAATCACAAGCTTATTTCTATGCAGTCACATTTACCTCAAATCTAAGAAATTCCTAAAACATAGAGTATTTTTAAGATGATAAATGTTTCTCAATAATCTGTCTCTTCTTCAGGTATCTTAGCTTTTGTGGAATGAAGGTTAAAATAGACAGACATCACAACACAATGCAGTTACAGTTTGCCATTTCTCTTAGCTATTCTGTGGACAAAAGAAAAAAAACATGCAAATGTTCTAGGTCCTGGCAGGTGATCCTAAAACCCTAACCATTGTGCACACTCCATGCCAGGGAGGGCAGCAGGAGCATCTCTACCCCAGGCAGGAACACCCAGCGCTGACACTCCCCCATCTCCACCCTTGGCATGGCACGGTGTGTGTGACCTGAGGGACACACGTGGCACTGCCAGCACTCCTCTCTGCTGAGCACAACAGCCAGGACTGGACAGAGAGCAGGGCACAGCAAAGGACAAAAAGTCACAGAGGAACTCTGGACAGAAAGCGCTGAAGAGGTTAACAGAAAAAAAAACCTGTATTAATAAAACATGAAGTTATTTAAAATAGTTCAAGTGTAGCAGAACTCACTTTCAGTTATGCCAGACTGGATGATGAAGTTTGTGTGATTAATTCCATTCTCTTCCTTTTCATCTCAGAAAACTGTCAGCTCTGTTGTAGCAACAACATACTGTTACAGTGGCATCGTGAATAGCTCTTGGATAGCAAACCAAAATATTAAGTGAGCTTTGCCAATTACCTACCACAGGTTTTGCTCACTTAAGCTGTCTTATTCCCTTAAAAATCTATTGTCAGTATATTTAACCTTTTGAAAGTAATAGGTACCACTTAAAAGCAATTGCTATTTTAATTGTGAATTGGGGTCATAAATCCACTCTTTAGGAAGCATTTTTACAATCTGCGGAATTCTTTTGAATGTGCCTCCTTTAATTCCCTTGCAGGCAACTTCTGCTATAATGAAATTTTTCATTTGCAAATTAGATGTGCTTGTAGCTAGAAACAAAAAGCCATCATCAGAGAGCCAGTAAAAGGGATGCATCCTTACCTAGTAGGAACAATTAGTTGCAGTGACTGCAGTTGTAAAAGCTGCCTCTTTTCTTCTTTCTCCTCCAGCTCTATGATCTGAAGCAGGACTCACAAACACTGGCACAACAGGAAATTGTGTGTTTCTATACACAGTAAAATAAATGCAGAGCTGTGCCTCTTTACAGTGTCTAAAAAACTGGACTGTAGTAGGCAGGATCCATTTGCTAAATGTCACTTCTACATATGTGAACATACACTATGCATACATATTCATGTTACAGTAGAGAAAGGAAAATTTAATTATTAATGCAGAACTCCCAGGGACAGAAGCAGAGGTTCACATAATAAATACTCTGCTTAAAGGCAACAGTAATCAGCCTGACAAATGTCACAAACTTCACAGAGTACTCAGCTTGGTTTGGTATGTTTTATTGACAACAGAGAACTCAAAAAGCACGGCAGCCAACCCCACCCATAGCCCACTTTCTCAGAAACTCATGGTCACTTTCATTTGACTTCCAAAAACCCTTCCAACAGCAAACAGGCACAAAAACATTAACCAACCAATCCAAAGCTACTCAGGAAGTTTGTTGAAGAGTGAAGTATTGAAAAAGGATCTTCTAAGTTGCAGCCTTGTACCTTGACACACATAAACCCAGAACTGGCTAACCCCAGAACGCTGGGTATGGTTTAGACCTGAACCTATGTTTTCCCTGATATGCATTTTGTTTTAACTTGTAAGACTTAATACTTCCTTGAGACCAAAATAATCCCGAGACTGTTCAATCCAGTTGTTATTTCAGTAACTAAACCCTGTGCCAGAGTCAAGTATTGTATTTTTAGGTTCCTTGCAAGAAGCATTGTTCATTTTTATCCTTTCAGTGGGTGATCTTTATCTCTGGCAGCCTTTGGGATCTTTTCTTCCTGTTCAAACACCAAGGACATTCTTATTATTCTTCACTCTAATGAATCCTGTAGCCTTCAGAGTGGGCCAC
This sequence comes from Argya squamiceps, assembly GCA_037834095.1. NCBI lineage: Eukaryota > Metazoa > Chordata > Aves > Passeriformes > Leiothrichidae > Argya > Argya squamiceps. The sequence continues at coordinate 16,446,168 of JBBMKD010000022.1, forward strand.
AACTCATTTGGGGAAATTAGTGAAAGGGAATAGCTACCAGACGACAATGAGGAGACCTGAGAATGATCCCATTTTCAGGCATGAAAAGGAAGTAGCTGGAAACATACCTGCCATTAGGCACAGCAGGAGCTGGAAGCTTTGAAACTAACATTGCATAAAGAGAAAGTTCTGCTTTTGGAAAAGTGGAAGATTTTATCTGGATACGTAAATCTGTCAATCGCCACATGCCGGATTTCTCTTTGCAGCAGAGAGGTTTGCAAGGGCTTTATTTTTTTTCTGTCAACCATTTCAAACACAAAATTCTGTTCTTTTTTTCCAGTCAGCCCCGCACATCAAGCTCAGGAACGTTTGCTGAAAAGCTCTTCCGGCCTTTTATCCTAAGCCCTGTAAAAACCAATTTGAGAGCCATAAACCAGGTTATGTGCAATACGCTGATGAAACCATCACTGGCGGCTTTGCATCGCAACGCCTGGGAAAAATAAAGATCTAGAACTCTCTAAGTCTCCTCCCTTTCCTGCAAGGAGGTTTTGCCACTGCTCACAGACCACTAAGAGAGCAGAAGGTACCAGCAGAATTTGCCAGGCTGTATCAAAGCACTGTGCCACAAACTCTGTAACCTGCCCAGAGCCACACACAGTCCCTGGTGAGTGGGGGAAATGCACCCAGTGTTTCTGTGGCTCCATGGCAGGCACACCAAGCCTTGTCCTGGGGCAGCAGGGAGACAGGCTGGGAGTCTCTGAACTATGCTCCACCTCCACCACTTGGTGACCAGTTTATCCATGAAGCCTGAATGAGCTCATGCCCCCACAGCTGCAGCAGGTTTGGCTCCTGGTGCTCCTGCACTGCACCTGCCCACGACACTGACGTGTCTGAGCATCCTCACAAAGCAGCACTTACTGCTGATGATCCCTCCTGCATCTGCATTCAGTTCTGGAATGAAGGGAGGACATGTTGACAGCCATGAATTTGCAAATTAAAGGCTGCTCTTAGGCAAACATGCTGACCGAGCTGGCTGATGTGTACCAGTCAGTTGAGAAGGAATCAAAAATGCTGAAGTCAAGTCCAAATACCACACTGCTGCTTTTTCTCATATCTGATGGACTGAATTTCAAGATAAAATAGATTGGCTTAAAGAGGGTGAGTTAGGAACCTCCAAAACATATGAAGTATGCAATCAAGCTTTCCTGTTTACATAACATTTGTTCCTACTTTAACGTGAAATCTGGCACAATATAAAAAAGCAAACCTGTAAAATCCAAATATCTTGGATTCCTGGCAAACTGTTTTTGGTGAAGCTCACTGTTGTCCCAAAAGGTCCCAGGAAGACAAAGACTTGAACCTCAGGCTGAACAACCTGCCCATTACCAGCTCTGAAAATGTCTTGGTGCCATTTGGTGTCATTTGTCTTGGTGTCAATTCCTGTAACAACTTGTGGCAAGGCCTTCAGGGCTCTTTCAGAGCCTTTCATCCAGAATGGAGCACTGTCCTGAACCCTGGCCCACCAGGAAGGTGCAGGCAGCCACAGCAACCCCTTGTAAATGGTGGAACATCTGGGATCTCCTGCTCTGCACATCTCACAGAGGTCTGCACTTCCCCATCCAAAAGAAAAGTCAGTCCTGCCTCAGGCTGTGCCCTGGGTGTTGCACCCCCCTGTAGACCAATGCCACGACACAGCCCTGGCTCCCCAGATCACCTCCTCTATTTGCCTTGGTGTCCTTTACCCTTGATCTGACAACCATCATTCCTGTGCAATAAACACCAAGGTCTCCTGTGGAAGTATTCTGGTTTTCTTTTTCTTTCTGCCTTATCCCAGTTATACTCCTCTCCACATGCTGGTAACACACATGGATGCAGCTCTTCCAGAAAGTAGAGAGCATTGCAAGCCAAAAAAGAGAAACAAGCAACCAAAAGAAACAGGTGAAGGCAGAGAAAAGGACTGGCAATACAAGCTGTGGAACAGAACACGGCCTGACGTGCTGCCAAAGGTAAAAGAAATGGAATCAGGTGTGAGTTACAGACCAAGCAGGCAGCTATATTTACAGCTCAAATTGATTCTATTTCAGCTGCTCAGATCTCTGCTGATGGGAAAAAAAAAAGGTGTGTTAAGGATGACCCTGGGGTAAAAAGTAGAGAAAACCTGCTCCCAGAGCGTGATGGAACTTCACACAAATGGACCAAAATTTAAGCACCCCAAAACCAGAAGAGAAGCTCACCCTTTATGGACCTTTACAATTCCAGCCTCACCCCTAGCACTGAATAGGTCCAGTCTCCAGAACCTGACACAGCCTCATCCTAAAACTACAGAAGAATTGACACCTCCTCCCGTGTGCCCTCAAAAGCACTGCAGCACAGCAGAAGTGAGAACAAGGAGGTGACACTTCTTGCCCTCTCACAGCATGTACCCTTGTACCCTGGAGGAGCAGAAGGAAGCCCCGCTGTTATCTGAGTGTAGGAGGCAAAGAAGACAGGTTCAAGAAACAGGCCAAGGCTGGAGGGATGTCCTGACTGCAGAAATGGTCCAAGGTGGCAGCACACAGACTGGAAAAGAACACTCCTCTTGCATCTAACAAGGTAACAACTCCAAATTTCAGCAAAGCTGGTAAAGCAATGCCTCTGGTAGCAAAAGGTAACTCACTGTGTTTCCTGCTGCCACTGCAGCCCCTCCACACCCCAGGCTCCAGCACAGACTTGAGACCTGCCAGGGTCCTTTGCCCAAGTCAGCACTAATCTACTCAAACCACTCTGTCACGTGCTTGTACACACTTGAAAACAGTTAAGTTCAGGATTTTTCTGGGTTTTAAAGGAACAGAATAAGATCAAAGTATTTAAATATTTTAATCGTGAAGGTAAGAAACAACACCTTAAAAGACAGAGGTACATCTATTCTAGCATTTTTACCTATAATGCACAGTATTCTCCAAATTTTAACTTGTATAGCAGAATGTATCTCATAGACAATAGCTTGCATGGTGATTGTACCTCACCACAGTCTGACTTTTTTTTTATATTCCAAGGGCCCCAGCAACTGTGGCAACTGAAACAGTAAAGTTCAGCTGGGCTGCTCAAGCTGGACAGCAGAAAAACCAGGGCCAGCAAAATGGAATGCAGCCCTGGTGTTGTTTACAGGTCAGACCAAAGCAACCAGCTACTCCTGCTACGTTACAGGAGGAAAAGCCCAAACCTCTGAAGGACTTACAGGTAACTCCAGAGGAGGGCTGAGCAAAACCTTTGAACCTGACCATCCATTTCAGACACAACCTACCAAGCCCTCTCTGTTCTTCCACTAATTCTTTAGATAGCACTCAAGTCATCTTCTCATTTTCTGTTCTTACTTCGAGCTGATGACTTCCCTGTATTTTATTTTACTTTTTAAAAGCCTCTCCTAGGCAATTATTTTGCCTAACAATTTTTTTATTGCTGGCATGAAGCATCTTTAGATTACCCCCTGGAGGGCCATCCCTCCTGCCTCTATAACCAATTTCTTGGAATCCAGAGGTTCCATAATTAATCTGAGAGATACTTTCTGTAAGGGATGTATGACATTTCGAGTTACACTAACACTGCCTTTGGTTATGTTTGGGCTTTGTTTAAATCTTTAATACTGAACTTTACTTCAATCTAAGAAGAACTATGTGAAGTGACTGTTAAATGTCCTTTATTTTCCTCCATCTTGAAGAGATTTGTTGTTGCTGCTGTAAACAACTTGCACACTTCCTGAAGACTCCTGCGAGTGGTTCTGCACAAGCACAAATTAATAGGTGCTGGGTATTAAGTAGGACATTCCAATTCCTATCACATTCATTGACTCTTGGCTGCAGCCACACTGGAAACCTGTATCCCAGAGAGTTGGCACACAAAGAAAGCAATCTATGAACACTGCAACTTTGGGTCATTTGCATGCGGGAAGGGATGAAATCCCCTGCCCTCAAAGATGCTGAATTTGCCTTGCAGCCACCCTAAAATACCACTTTGCAAAGGTGGAATGTTTCATTAATCTAGAAAATTATTCTAGATGCAACATCCATCTTCTTTACACCTTAAATTTGACAGAAAGGGTTATTTTTATGGGTTCTCCCTTCAATTAAACAATCTGCTGATCCTTTTCTTTTTCGTAAAGTTAATTTCTGCTTAGGAACAGTAAGGAATCATACACTTATTAAATCACACCTTTGAATGAATGAATCTCAGGCTTTCTGTCTGCCCTACCTCTTATTTCAAAAACCCACTCTTGCTTCTCACGACCCACAAAGAAAGAAAAAGAAGAAAAGAAACCTCCTGCTCCCCAGTCAGATTTAAGATTGTTATTCTCTACAAATCTCTTATTCAGGCAATTAGGAAAATTAGCAAAATCACACAGGTTTGGCTTTTAGTGGGTTTAGGTTTTTACTAAGTGTCCAAGTCAGTAAGTTTCTTTCAAACAAATTCTGACAAGTGCTGAACTTCAGCTATTACTTTAACATCTTTAATTTTCCTAAATACCTTATAATGAAGGGTGAGCTTTTGGAAGTGAAGGGGACAACAATACTTAATTCCAGAGATAATAACCCTGTTTCAAGAGGATACCTAAAGACTGACAGCTCATCTTTCTTTTCTTACTAATTTTCTCAAAAAAAACTCCACAGAAACAAAAATAAAGCAACAAACCCAAAACCCCCTCACCATTTCTGTAACTTGAAAAGGTGGGCAGACTTAAGACATGAAGCCAGGAGAGGTATTTGTCACCTGCCTAAGCAGGTTCCGTGGCAGAGCACAGCCTGCTGTCACCCCCTGGGCTGCATCCCAACACCAGCCCCCAGCCCAGGCACCAAGGTGCACAAACCCCAGGGGTTCAGAGCTCTGGCAGAGGCTCCTCTGCCTGGTCCCATAGGGAAAAAGGCTTTATTCTGCTCCTGGGGACCAAAACCCAATACAAGGGGCATGAGTGCTCTAAGTATAATTGCAATATGTCTTTCTCTCCACTGAATTAAATGGCATTTTGCCTCATTAATCAACCCAACATGCTTTATCTAATGAAAACAAGACCAGTGCTCACAGTTATCACTGTATCCTTGTATTTTCTCTCTTCAGAGATCTTCCCATAAAAAACTAAATACAGTGAAATAAACTCAAAAATTCAGTGAGCTTTAAAATTAAACCACAGACAGGTGCTGAATTATTTCTCTATGAAGAATTAGATTTTTAGAAGCCATTGTACATAGTTCAGTTCAGGAAGAAAGATTTTCTTTTTATGGCATGTACAAAGGTCCTGGCACTGCAAAGTGTGTGCTGGGCATTTTGCTCAGCTCAGGAGGGCTGAGGGGCATGAAATGCTGGGGGATTTCACCTGTTTCATCTGTTACCAAGTGAGGGCTGTATAAAGGATACAATTCCAACTCTCTGCCTTCAATATTTCACCATTATGAGAAGGAAAGCAAACCAAAACAGGAGTATGATTTCCAGTACACACACCTGCTGTAAAGCAGCAAAGAAATACATTTACCCTCACTTGCCAAAGTAGGATAATGCCTTGTGATAAAATTATTAACAAAGGAAAACAGACATTTCCACAATCCACTGGAGATATTATTTTGATTTTTTTAATTCTTTCTCATATTCCCTCTCAAAACTTAAACTTGGGATGTTTGACAAAGTATGTAATGATCTTTTTTCCCTTAGCTTATGATTTGTAATTTATGCAGGCTATCATAACGTGAATAATGAAATGGTGCTTTGCACAGTTTTACTCCCATGGGTTATGAAAGGAAGAGCATTGGCACTGCCCTGTCATTGCAAATGGTCCTGGATTTCTGATGTCTCACTTCAATTGATGTTAATGAGAAAAAGAATACTCAGGCAAAATCTGCTGTTGGCACAGCATACAAGAAAAAAGCCCAACAGAATCCCAAAAGGGGGAGGGTGGAAGCAGGCAAATCTCTAATGCATAAAGTAATAGAGTTTCAAAAGATCTTTACAAGCTGTTAAGTAGCAGTTGGCAAAGAGAAAAAAAATTTAGAAATTACCTAAATGGGCACACAAGATTTGGGCAGGACCTAGACCTTAACTAATATTTCCCCCTTCCCACAGTCTGCATATGTCTGCATTATGGATTTCAGCTGAACAAAATTAAAATTAAAAAAAAAAGTTTTAAAAAAGTGGTGTTACTCCATTTGAAATCATCAGAGGTGTATGACAGTTTCTTTGGGTAATAAAAGTTAAGACATTCATTTCAACAATTTTGGCTTAGACTACACTGAACTTTACTGACAGAAAATGGCAAAGCTTCAGAGGCTCAGCCATCATGGCTAATAAGTACTGCAATGAATCAAACTGATTAACTGGATTCCCCATAGACTTCCAAAACATTTCTTTGTAATTCACAAGCAAATATACATATGTGCCATGAGCTTGTTAGATAGATGACAAATGAACAGAAAAGCCTCAGTGTACATACAGCTGTTCTGAGTTTGAAATCCCTGAATCAAAGTCTTGCAAACTCCTCTGGCACCGTTTCCTCCCTTGAACACTTTGGTGAGAGGCTGAATTTCCAGATGAACACTGCTCATTTGCAAGTGGTTTCCCTCCATCCTGCTGGATGATCACACATCAGTAAAATTAATAAGGATCAAATCATTACTTCCAAAATTACAGGGTACGTTTTCTGTGAAAAGTCAGATGTTACAAGCTAGACTGAAAAACAGAGGAGAAGGAAGAAGGATCAAGACCCTTCAAAAAAACCAAGCAGGAAAAATAAGAGGCCCATGGGTCCCCCCAGTGTGTTTCTGTGAACCCACCAAGTCCTGACAACCTCTCAGCTTCTAGAGAAGAACCTGGCATGGAGAATTCCCAAGCCCAGGGAATTCTGGCAGGGCATTGAGCTGGATAAGAAAACCAACAATTCCTGAGGCTCCAAAGGACTCCACGAGAGGCTGTGCTGTTTGACCTGGGAGAAGAGGAAAGGTGTGTGTGGCACAAGGAGAGGTGAAACCCAGCTCCAAATGTCAGCAGGTGCTCTAAAGCTTCCTGGGCTATACTGAGAAAGCACCTGAAATCCTGGAGGACAATGTAACAGCATCAATCACAGTAACTACCATTACCAGACAGAGAGGCTGAGCAGGAGAGGGTTTGTTCATTACAAATCAGCAAGGCACTCATTAAGACTTAAGGAAAGCATTCTTTCTGTCAGAGATGCATTTCAATAGCCACAGTGAAGCTCCTAGATATTTTCAAGAGCTATCTGCATTAAATATAACTCAGAGGAATTCACATTCCTACAATGCACTGAGAAATAATGTGAAATACTGTATTGTTTTAAACATCCAGCAGTTATCTATTTCCTACTTGCAAGCTGAAGGGCTCAAGGGGAAACTGATTAGGGTTCTATTTTTAGTTAAAGATGCTTAAGTGATAAGTAAAGCAAGATTTTAATATACCTATTTTTTGCTTATTAAAAATTATTTTATGTTTTAAAAAAATCCTGCTGCATTGTTTCTTCCTCAGAGAAAACATATATACACAAATACTTCAAGTTTGTGATTGGTACCTGATAAAAACATGCCATCTTTTGCAGCCTGAAGAAAGTATTTCAAGAAATAAAGCATGTGGCTTGCACTGAGTGTATTCCAGATGAAAAAGAGGAACCTCTCCATCCCACTCTGATTTCTGCCTGCCATGGAAATGCCCCCTGTGAACGTGGGGAGCTCGCACGAGGCCCAGGCTTTCCATCCTCCCATCAGTGCTGAGAACTGCCACAGCCACAGCATTCCACTCCAATTGGATGCAAGAGCTATTAACCATCAGCAATCCAGCTGCACATCTCCCTTCCATTTCTCCCTATGCCCCGTGATGAGGGCACTGATGTGGAAGGTGACTTCCCATGTTCTGGTCATGAAATATATAGGAGCCCGGGAGTGCGTGTGCACATTTCAGGGATGTGGTCTTTTTCTAGCACTAACACTGCCCTTGAAACCATAGCAACTCATCACCAGACTGATGTCAAAGTGTTTCAGCTTCAAAGACTAATGCATTCCTTGGGACACCACTAAAATGAGAAAGACAGTTTATTGTACCGTTTGTTAAAGTACTCCTTATAATGAAATATTGAGTAAGTATCACTTCTTAAAGGCCTTGTAATTCATTAAAACAAAAACCAGCCCCCCTAAAACCTTCATGGGAACATGCCAAACCAAGGGAAAATCCTGCATCGGAGTTCCTGCTGCAATCATGAGTTCTGTATGTATTTGGGTTTGGATGACACTGTATCAGCTAACCTCAGAAAGGCTTCGAAAAAGAAGCTTCTTTTAAGGCACCAAACTAAGTTGGTACCTGGGTAAGTTCCAGAAAGAGTGAGCCAAGGGGTTAGAACAAAGCACAGATTTTCCCTTCCCTCAGCCATCCCTGGCTGCCTCTCCCACTCAGCTGACAAGCAGTTTGCAAAGAAAGGAAACAGGAGCAGTGCATCACTTTGTTCCCAGGCTTCTGCTTACCTCAGAGATTCCAGATCACAGAAACTGTTGACTGAGCCTTCATTTACCTAGAGAAATGCCTCATCCTCCTGATGAGCTCATAAAACCAGTCTCTAGCTGGTGATAACTCCAAACAGCCCACTCTCAGGCCTCCTTGCCTTACAGAAACAGCTCCCAAAAAGCATTTGCTACAGCTGGAAACTCCCCCTTCTCTGGGTTTCATATTTGTGGCAGTGCAGAGGTTAGATAAAAATGCCAGTGCATCTCCACCTGTAGGACAATTAGGTGCTTCTTGTTTTAGTCACCTGGGAGAGGTGGTGTACTTCACCCACAACTCTTCCTCTACATCCCTCAAATTGTGTCCTTCTCTTCCAAAATCTGTAAAAATGCATCTTTTTAACTCTTTGGCCAAATACAAGTGCACACCCATCCCTCCATTTCCTCTGCTCTTGGATACTCCCTTGCATACAATCAGTTGGGTCTTTTCTGAAGTCAGACACAGCAACAGTGATGAATATCACTTAGTGAAAGAAATTATTAGAAGAAATGAAGCACTTGCATAATAGTCAATTAGAAGGCAAGAAGTTCTTAAACCATTTAGCCAGCAGCTTGCAGCTGGAAAACTGGAACCCAGCTTCACAGAAAACACTGCTGGATTTCAGTGAGAAATGGAGAGATGGTGTTCTTGTCCACCTCCAAGGTGTGGGTACCTACTGTCCTGTCCTCAGCAGCTTCATTCCACCTGGAGCCTGCAGCACAGGAAGAACCCCACACCTGTGTCTGGATATCTGTGCCCAGAGCTGCCTCCAGGCACCAAGGCACAGCTGGCAGCAAGGACTGCAGCCACCACAGCTCCTCTCCTGCCTGTACCCAAGTGAACAGCCTGCAGCTCTGAGAGCCCCTGGGCAATCACAGATGATGACTTTCCTCACAGAGCCACCTCCCTGCTCCCCATCCAGGATCCCTTCAGTGCTTCCCTCCAGTACAAGGTGGTGCCTTTTCTCTCCTGTTTTGCAGTTCCCAACAGGTAGTGGGAAGTGAAAGGTGGCTCAGAGGAAGCTGCTGCCTTTTGGGGTGGAGATGGGTTCTAGGACAGGACCAGGGAAGTAAGAAAGTATGCCAGAAAAGAGAAGAGGTGAAGGAGTGATTGATGAAGCAGCCACCCACTTCAACACCCTCTTTAAACACTTTGCATCCTCCAGGTTCCTCCCAGAACAACCCTACGCTCCGACATCTTCCCCTTGCATGTCACACATCTTACCTGCATTTCAAAATGGGATTTAGCCTGTGTGACTCAGAGCCTCAGGCTGTGCCTCTCTTGGATGAACTTCCTCACCTGAACACACATCTTCCATCGAGCAAAAATATGCCTCCCACTCGAGACTACAGAGCAAAGGTAGTGTGACGTGGCACCTGTTTGTCACCTCTCGGATCTGTTGTCTCTGATTGCAGTTTTAACTCTTCCTTTCTAGAACTCAGCAGAAAATATTTCAACATATTTAGCATTTCAGCTGATGAAGGGGCCCTAGTTTTTATTTTTCCCCCCTCATTAAAAACACCTTTGTCAAAATTAGTTAGAGCATGACCAGATCATCTCTGTGCCAAAGGTCAATTGGAAAAATCAGCTGTTCCTTCTCCTATGGCAGCTCCTCTGCTTTTGCACGTACTCTGATGGAAATGATTCATCAATTTCTCCAGCATGTGGGAAAACCTCTTTCCTCTTCATTTTCCTAACGAAAGATTTTTCTTCTTAAAAAAGATATTCTTCCTACTCAAACCAAGATGGGATATAAAAGTACAGAATATGTCTTATTCCTGGTGGGTGTGAAACGATGTCTTTTATTAGGACATGCATCATCACTCATATATGAAACAATTTTTCCCTCTTGACAGTAGAGCTGTTTGCTCAATTTCCATTAATGACTCTCACCAAATTTTTAACCTCTTTTTACTTTCCTACTGGTATTTTGAGGCACATTGAGGGCTTCTTATATTTAGAGAACAATTCTGTACTTCGTCAGTTCTATTTTATTTAGTAAGCCAGACAGCTGGAAACCTGGATAAAAGCTCAGCCCATTTATTTTTACTCCTAAGTATTTCAGAGAAAACCCCTCTCCCATTTGTAAATCAGAGGAAGTCAGTGACTATCATTTCTCCTATTTTCCTTCTGAACTCCCACTCCACAGAGGACTATATGCTCCTCCCTAATTTTAATTCTCAGGCAAATGTTTGAGGTACATGTGAACTTCAGTTTCAGCTCAGCATGATAGAGAAAAAGGATACCTAAAACACTTTGCCAGGAGAAACAACTTTCCTTAACAGAAAAATGTGACATTCTAAAAGTGCCTGTAGTTCAATGACAGCTATCAGACAAATTGCAGTGGTGTCTGGGGCTAAGTACTGATGTCTCTTTGGGCATTACAGTAAGGAACAACTGGAGGACAAAACTAAAAAGGAATACAACTGGTAGGGATTATCAGCATCAAGTAGGGAGATATTCTTTGGCAACAAAGAGAGTTCATTTCCTTGGAATGCATCAATTGCAAACATCCAAGTGATAGTGCAGGCACACAATTTTTAATGCTTAAAATCACTGACAGAAATATGGAGGATTTTCAAGTATCAAGAATAATCCAAAGCATCCTCCAAATATTTGTGTGACTGAGAAATCCCATACAAGAAGCAGGACTCCCTTGGGCACTCCCATGGAGAGCTGTCTCAGCCCAGGTGAAGGCACAAACACTGGCTTCTGCCTACCTATGGTCATCAGAGTCTATTTTCCAGCAACGGAATGGAAACATTTGCACTTGCAAGCCCACAGGTTTCCAGCAGAGCTGGGAGCTGCCACATCCTGTGTGTCTGTGCTGGTTAGAAAGATGCTGTGAGGACTTAAATGTATTTGGGAGATAATTCCATTTACCCGAGATGCTGCAGAAGCACCTGTCTAAAATCAGATCCTTAAAGGAAGAGTTAGTGTGTTGTCATCTCTCTGAACTGAAAATTCTGGAATTAGCAGAATTGTCATATTTTAACAGGAACAAACAATTATGATAACCTGCCAGAAATCTGCAGGATAACACACACTAGAACCTTTGTACATTAAAAAAGTTCTTTGCTCTTTTTAGTCCACCAATTTCTCTAATTCTTATATTTTATCACGTTTAGTACAATGTGCCAGGGACCAACTCAAGACAATTACCACCACACGAATGAATATTAGAAGACAGACAAAGAACAGAGATCTAGATGCACAAGATAATTGGTGCTGCAGCATTTTAAAAGGTTTTGAGATGCACAGAGCTAACGAGAATCCCCTGTATTGTGTTGCAGAGAATTCAGCCAATGTGGAAGGATAGAAATCCAAACGCTCTGCGGCAGAAGCCAGTCTTTAGCTGAGATGGAAAAAATACCACGTACAGCCACATGACTCCCTAATTGGGTGTTGTAGGTTTTCTTACACTTTCCTTCGCAGCAGCCAACACAGAGCATTGTCAGATAAAAGAGACACTAAATAGGGCAGAGACCTGATTCAATTACATAATTTTCATCTGGATGGAGACAGTCTAAATTTTGGGGATATCCACCTTTAATGCAGCAACTGTTTTAAACTCATAAAACAAGTCCAGTTCAAAGCAGTGTGCATTACTGCCTGTATTTCATGCTGAATCATCATAATGTCTTTCTACAGAGAAAAAGGAGGATTTTATGTTCCCATGTACCTTTAGTTCATCTTGTTCCCTTTTTCAAGCCCTTGTACTGCAGTAGGAGCACAGAATGATGAAGTCACACTGCTGACCTGCCCTTTTACAGGACCTTAACTTTTACACTCCTCTGCATTCAGCCAAGCTAGAGAGATGAACAGCTACTGTAATTTCTGTCACCTTTAACTCTAAAAGCCGGTTTATCTCGATCCCACTTCGTATTTTTCCTAACCTTCCCTTGTTCTCTATTCCTATCATTTCTCTCCTCTCCATTTCTATTTTCCCCAATCATTTCTCTCATACATTACCTGTACTTTTGTTAAGTCATCTCCTGCTCATGCACTAACGAGCTACAGCCTCCTGGACAGAGCCAAGTGACCTGTTTTTACTGCTATCTGAACAGGCCTTTTCCCAGCTTGTCCACGTAAAAGGACAGTCTGAAAATCACTCTTCCTGCACTGCTACCCCTGATCTGTGCTGCTTGGACAGGCCAGCAGAAGCCATTCATCACCAACAGTTGTTGATTGATTTGTCAGAGGTACTTGGGTACCTTCTCCATTTGCCTGTCCCTCAGTACTCACACAGCTCTTCTGCTCACCACAATTGATTCCTCTGCCCTATGTATATGCAGATGATATTTAACTCCTACTTAATTGTTTCCATCTATTTCCTATGTCTTGGAAGAGTCATCACAGAATGAACCTTCCACAGGGTTGGAAGAGACCTTTAAAATCATCGAGTCCAACCCAGCCCTAACTCCTCAACTGAACCCTGGCACTGAGTGTCACATCCAGTCTTTTTTTAAACACATCCAGGGATGGTGACTCCACCACCTCCCCAGGCAGCCCATTCCAGAACTTTATCACTCTTTCCATAAAAAACTTTTTCCTAACATCCAACCTAAATTCCCCTTGGCGTCATGCAGCAAGGAGGAGACATTTGTGTATGGCACTGACACCCTCCACTTACAGAAGTGAGAAATCAGTATTGAGATAAAACACATAAAACACCCATTCAGGAAAACAGAAAGGGAAGCTGGTCTTTGTACAGCAATAAATTCTAATCTCTGAGCTAGTTTCACAGCTACTGTGATTCTCCAATCTGTGTTCAGCAATGCCTGCACTACAGCTTTGTGCAGAAAGAGCCAGCTCTGAATCTCACGACTGAGTAGATTTAGTATCACTATTACTTGACAGTTTCCTTTGGAAGACAACAAAGAAGGATTAAGTTCTCACCACTCAAATTATCAAGCAAGTGAAACTGAGTGCACACCACAGAAATGCTACAGGTTACAAGGCATGGGATTGTCTGAAGGGAAGATAAATGATAAAAGACACTCCACATCATGTATTGTATTGGCCCATTGTAATAGTCCATAATAACCAAGAATGTTATCAGTGTTATCTTAAAGTTTCAAAACATAGTAATGGAAAAAGGCTTGCAGCTGAGTAGGGAAAAAATACTTAAACTATTAAAAAAACCCATTTTCATTTCATAATACACATGGAAACAAGTCCACACATAAACAACAACAAAGAAATAGACTGAATATCTGGGTGAGGGGGTGTATATAAAGATTATTTCAACTTGATTTCACAAGAACACAACCTGTGTGTTACACAGAGCAAAGCTCTCAAGGAAAAGCGGCTTCTTATAGATTTTAAATCAACTTTCATAAGTGGTTGGTTTTTTTAAAAAATCACCAAGCTTCATAAAGTGAAATTAATTAAAACTATAAACATGAACAATAGGGGAATTCAAGCTATTAAAGCAACATGATTTTTCAGCTGGGCAGAAAATCAAAACATACATTTGGCGTTTTCACAAGACATTGAGGAAATAACATGAGCCTATTCTCTATTTTGTCTCCTGTTCCTCGGCTATTTCTCTTAAAGCAAAGAAGTGTCTTCAGAAAAAAAATACAGTAAAATAAACACTGCTTTGGGGCAGAACTGCAGATAAAGTGACAACTTGTAAGAAACAAAAACTAATTTGGCTCAGTTACAGCGACTGAAGTTTGTGTTTCATGGAGGATCAAATGTGAAAACAGTAACAAGTAGAACCCCCACAGTACCCAATAGCTACTGAGTAGGATGAAGCTTTTTTTTCAGCCTGGAGAAGGCTCCAGGAAGACTGAACTGCTCCTTTCTGGACTAAAAGAAAGATGGGGACAAATTTTTAGCAGGGCAATAGGACAAGGGGTAACAGTTTTAAACTAAATGAAGACAGATTTAGATGTGACATAAGAAGAATTTTTTACAGTGAGGGTGATGAAACACGAATGGGTTGCCCCGAGAGGTGGTGGATGCCTCATCCTGAAAATATTCAAGGCCAGGTTGGGCAGGGATCTGAGCAACCTGACTGAGTTGAAGACGTGCTGCTCTTCTAAGGGCAGGTGTGGACTAGATGATCTTTAAATGCCCCTTCCAACCCAAACCAGTCTTTATTATCCTTCCAACAACTTGAGCTGAAATTACACCAGCAATGCAAAAAGTACTTTTCCTACTTCTAAATCAGAACTAGAAACCAGCTCATTTCCACCTGGTTTTTGTGTTTGATTTTTCACACTGCCAATCAGTTCCATAAGAACAGCAGCAGGGCAGGATCCAGTCTTTCAGTGCTCTCAGACTGTTAGAAGGGATCGGGGCAAAGGACTTCACAGGAGCCTGAGTAATAGCCAGATGATTTCTAGTGACAACACCGACATAAAAGGAAAAAAAACATCATCCTCAAGGAGAAGGAAAACACAAACTTTTGCTGCTGCAGTGCCTGAGGAAAGGAAGCACAGAAAAGGATCCCACAGCCTACTGAGTGTTTCCCCAGAGCTGCGCAGGCTCCTTACCCAGAACAGTTGGCACAGCAGCTCACACCACGGATTTGTCAGACCCTGCTTCCCAGCAGAGGGCAAAATGCTACTTCTCTATCTGCTGTTTAAGCTGCTTTAAGGGACACCAAAAAGAGGATGAAAAGCTGATGGTCCTGAAAGTAACAGCTCCCAAAGAGGAGAGGGCCCTGGAACGGCGCCCGGCTGCCCTGGCTGGGCAGGGAGGGAGAGAGGGAGAAGCCAGGGAAGAAAAAGGAGCTGGCTCTTGGAGAGGGGCACAGCATCCGGCCCCATCCTGCCCTGCCTCACTCTGTGAAAATAAATACTGCATCCTTATGTTTTCTCCACACAGTACCAACAGCTTCCCCTAAGACGATGTTCTGTTGTAAAATACTGATTTTACTTTGCAGAAGAAAAAAAAAATCTTTATAGCTCCTGAGAGTAAACAGCATCGGTAATTAAATTAGATTGCAAAAAGGATATCTAAAAGTAAAAAAGAGAGAAAAATGTTTGTATATAACAAACAACACATTCAATATTAACAATCCTAAAACAGTTGAGCACATGGAATACACTGTAAATAATTTAGAAACCAGTGCCCTCATTAATGATTTGATACTGTCAGAATGTTGCTTATTGCATTCCTTCCCCCCCACCTCTATTTTCCACTCCCCAAAGTGGTTTTATATTTATATAAGGCAAAATACGTATTTTGTACTTGCCTGGAGGGCTTAAATACTGCTGTGAAAACAGCCCTTACAATCCCTGGATTTGCTAATTTCAGGACAACAGGATACATTTACAGCACCTTATCATGGATGCAATCCACTAGACAACATGAATAGAGATTGCTATATCCAATTAGAGAGTATCAAAGATAATAGAGTTAGATTTGCAGAAAATTTTCAAAGATGTCATATCTTTGAACAAAACTTATTAGGGCTCCATCAGCCGTTTGAACAGTTTTAATGAAGTTGAAGCTCAGCTAAGTACGGAGTTATTTTACTTCATGATTAACTTTGAAGAATTTTATTTTTGAAGCCTTAACATCCTGTAATTAAAAGGAATCCTTAACACATTGCAGTAATTCAGTATTCAGTAATTTATGTTACAAGATCCACTTCCAGAAATGGTCTTGATATATAGCCAAACGCTGTTAACCAATGGGTGCACTTCCATTTATTGCTACAGGCTTCTTTAATATTTTACATCTCCTGGAGAAAGCATATTCTCAGCTTCCCATTCAACACTGCTGCAATCCATCTGAGAAATGCCCTTCTGTTGGCAGCCAGAGCCTCTGCCTGCAGTGTTTGCTGCATGTTAACATTTACCTACAGCAGCGCCACGCAAATGCCAAGGTGCAGCCCCAGTCCAAGGCATGCCCAGGAAAAGAGGAACATGTGCAATTATTGATACTTACAACCATGTGAAGCTGCATTTTAACATCATCTCAATCCCCACTCTCACTTGCCTCATCTGGCTCTCTCTGACCCGACTCAAACTGGACACCACCAAAGCCAGCATTTGGCAACCCACTGCTACTCTAACTGGAAGATTCCTTTTTTCCACATCTCCCAGACACCAAAGGAATCTATCAGTGCCACTGCTGTTTTACCAACACTGTCCAAGAACAAGACTACAACAATCACACCAAAATAATGGATTTATTTTAAAATCTGAATGCAACAAATAGCTTGGCTAAATTTTCCAAACCTGGGTTAAAAATCCCACTGAAAGGATTTAGTAGCTCAGGACTCAAACCAGCTCTTAACAGAAGCTGCTGTTAGCCCACAACCTTTCATCATAGCACAAAGGACTTAATGCTACAAAGCATATGGTGTTTTAAAAACAGAGTATCTGGCATTCCACTTCTAAGACAACCCTCATTTTGGTTTTCTCTTCCTTCAGTACTACACATTATACTAAAAAGAAGGAATAAATGTAATAACAGAAAAAAAAAAAAGCACTAGTTAAGTAATTACCTACAAGCAAGAAAAATAAGAATTCCCATCCTTAACACTACAAACTATTTGCAATGTGTGTTTTTGGGAGGTTTTACAGGCACTCTAAACATTACTCTCATGATTTAGATATTTTGGAACAAAACTTTGACATTTCTATTGGAACAAGGCTATATTGTATCCAAATAAAGATACAGCAAAAGAAAGCAGAGACTCATGTCTCAAACCTGCTCAGAGACAGCGAGAATTTCTCACTGAAGGCACCATGGGAAGGTTTTGAGCTGCCCCAGTACGGGTGCACAGACACCAACCAGCCAGGAACTGCAGCCTGAAACAGCTCTTGATAAAAATTACTCTTTCCTATTTTTGGAATGGAAATGATGCATAAAACCACTGCCATCAACTGAAGAGTTAATTCTGAAAAACATCTGTATTTTATTTTGCTTTGCAAAAAGCCTCTTTTCGGTAACATTCCTTGGCTTTAATCCATATTCAAGAGTCAGCCAACTCCAATATCACAGTAGTGGCTAAATGAAAGATGAGTGGACCCCTTCCTTTGTGACTCTGGAGTATCTGTGGGCCTTTTCCTTCCCAAAGGGAAGCAACGAACAAAGGAAATGTTCATGTCAGGCCTTGGGGTAGTTTTGTGGTGGCCTCCACACTGGGAGCTGAGGGGCACCATCTATCCCAGACCACCCCTAACCCTGACCTGGAGCCTTGGGGGGGTCCAGCCTACTCAGAGAACAGTGGAAGCTGTCCTGCACCCCTTGTTCCTGCCCAGCAGGACACCTGCAGGGGCCTGACCCAAGGGAAAGCAACACAGCTCTATCTGCCCTGGCAGGTCCATGACAGGACAAGAAATAACGCAGGAGGAAAAAGCTACTGGAGAGAAACAAATGATAACTAAGGAGGAACAAAAACATTTTAGAGATATTTGTTATTTCCCTCTTCCCTCTACCCTTTCCTATACACACATTCCCTCCTCCTATATTTCCAATTATTATTATTACTATTATTATTATTGTTTTCAGCTCTCCTGAGCTGTGGGGAGATATTTTGGGTAAAATGAGACGAGTCTACATGAAATGCAAGCTTCTGATGTAGACAAGAAATCTTCTTTTTTCCCCCCAGAATATTTGGCTTGACACTTCAAAGGCTTCTTTCTCACATTCACAGTGATTCTTCTATAAATATATCCATCTTTATGCACATAGCGACTGCAACAAATCCACGGTCACACAGGACTTCACAGTCATTACAGGCACACCAAAGTGCAGCCCCACAGACCTCACAGTTAACCACGGGGAGCAAACTGCAGACCTTCTGCAAACACCCCACTTTGTGCTAAAGGGCTGGAGAAAAACATGAGCTGCAGCCTTCCCAGAGAGTGCCCCACGTTACAAAGCTTACAGGACAACAGGGGCAGAGCAACTCCTCTCACTGCAGAATGGGGGTCCTGCTTTACACCAATACCTTACAAGGTGTGAAGACACTCATCTTTTTTGTCTGCACAGTGAGGATTTAGACAGGGGGCTCGGGGAGACACTCTGCAGCGTGTAACAGCGTGACTCTTTTCTGGATGGGGAAATGTTCTGCCAAAAGCCAAGATGCATTTGTCTGTTTGCCTCTCTAACCCCAATAGCTCTGTGGATCTCGTTTTTGCAGGGGTTATACTCTGCTGGTGTCTGCTATCAGCCCACACCCAAATCATACTATTAAGTCTTCCAAAATGAATAATAGATGAAAGGAGGTGCTGCTGAAAACAGTGACAAGCAACTTATCAAGAAAAGCTGTTTTTCCACAGTAAGAAACCTCCTGCTCAAAACCACTAAGCCATACCTATCATCATACAGAGTATATTCTATTTACAGTACACCTATCTGGTTTTAATCACATCAGAGGAGTGTAAATTCTAGGAGTGAATCCTTTTATCTTTCAAGCCAAGAGATGTATCAAAAGTTAAAAACACAGTATCAAAATATTTTCATCCCGTTTTGAGCTTCATCACAAAGATGTATTTATAGCATCAACGAGGGGGTGTTGTGCAGACTTTCTGAACCAACTTTTATAGACATGCCATACCTATGCATATTGTTATCTGAAGTACATCCCTCATCATTTGAAAAAGCCCCATGAGCTCTATTTTTACGAAGACTCCACTCTGGAATTTAGCTGCTATTCTAGGTTTTGAAAAACAAGTTATTTGTAAAAAGATGGGATACTTCCCTGAATGCAGTAGGATGTATGGTCGTTTTTTCTTTTTAGCACAGCCCAATGAGCTTTTAAGCTACTGGAAATAACAAAAGAGGGTATAGTGCAGTCTTCACTTAAAAGCCTCAATGCAACAGCTACCTGCATGTTCCAGATACATGGAATACTGTTTATATTTGAATATATTCCAAAGGCCATCTTTCATATATTGATATTGTTTCCTTATTAATACACGCTTTATCAGTTCTACATCTAACAGCTCTCTGACCATGCCATCAGAACCCCTTGAGCACATGACAAACCCCAATTACTGTGGAGTTCTCTGCCTGCCTCACAGAGAACAGACACAATCCCACAGATCACACCAATGCATCTGCCTTCCCAAAGTCTCTGGGCAAGCAGAAAGCTGGACTTGGATCCCTCACCTTGCAACGTTGAATTTATTCCTATTCTCTGCTCAGGTACAGGAATCTGTTGCCAAGTGAGTCATTGTAGGATAAAGTTCTTTAACACTTCAGGCTAAAGACTCACAAGTCCCTGAAGGTGCCAAAGCGTGGACGCTGCAAAGGTCAGAAAGGATCAGCACCAGCACAACAATATTTTACAGTCTGCTTTTGAATCTAAACATGAATTAAATTCCAAATCCAAGCTATCACAGCATTCATTCCCCTATGGCAACTTCTCAAGAAAAGGAAGAAGCAGACACTGCAAGTGAGTCAGAGACAATGGCACAGAACAAACTCCTCCATTCCTGCTCACTTGAGACATTTTTTCAAGGTCTACGAGGTTTACTATTTCTTCCCTGAGGCAATGACTGGGACTGCATTTTTCCAATCCCCCTTCAGCTCATCCAGCCACATCTGTCATCTCTCCTGGCATCTCTCAGCTCCTTGGTGATATCTGCTAGCTCTTCCATCTTCATCTTTCAGCTCAACCAGGCATATCTGTTAGCTCTGTTATGATTGATCTAATTTTGACAATTAATAAACATGACACACTTAATGTCCTGTTACTTTCACACTGAGAATTCCTGGGAAGGCACTGTCTTTAAACAAGATTTTTACAACTGAAATTTTCATCAGAAACTAAACTAATGCTACTTTCAGGCACAGGAACGTAATTTACTGTCTCCATCTGAATTGCCACATCTCCAATGATACCCACTGCAGAAAGGGTTCCAAGGACAGCAGCCAGCCAGCCCTGCCGTGTGTGACTGCACAGATGAGCTGAAGGGCACTCACAGAGCTGCCCCCAGCTCACCTGGTCAGAAAACAGGAAAGCAGTGTGCATTCTTTAGATCCAGCTCTGGAGCAAAGTTCCTCATTTTATGATAAGTTGCAGCAGGTGGTACAATGACTGTCACTATAGTGCGTGGTCTGTCCAAAGGGATGCAAGGCTGCAAAGCCTTTCTTCTCCACCCTCCCTGGCAGGACTAGGGGCAACAGTGAGCACCAGAGGAAAGGAAGAAAGAGAAGTTCCTTGCCCCATTTCCTGGGAGGGAATCTTGGGTTCTGGTAACAGGATGTGACCCATCAAGGCAGCAGAAGTTCATCACTTCAACAACCCGAACTCAAGCCGGGTTAGAAATAACAACAAGGAAATAAAGAGCTGAGTTATTTGTGCTGGCATTCCAGCAGGGATGAAACTACAGCGTGTCCTGAGGACAACTGTGCTGTAAGACACTTTGAGCATTTACCATGATCTGCAAATTCAGCATTATAGGGAAATTCTGCATCCTCTGTGCTGGGCATCAGGAAGTGGCCCAAGCTCTGCACACCTCTGTGGAAAATACAGTGAAGATGACACAGTAGGAAAAAAACCAGTATGGCAAAAACCCAATTAGTGAGGTACATGTTCTCCTTCTTTGATGAACAGTGATAACCTCAGGGAAGGCCCCAGCTACTACTGGAAGCCTGAGACCATACATGTACTTAAGAATGAAGAATAATAATGTTTCCACAAGCTTCACTCACTTTTAAAATACATCCATAACCTTTTCTCTGACACCTACACGGGTACCCACTATTTCCATAAGATGCAAGACTTCCCTTTTTTTTTTTGTGCAATATGCTTCAGAGAAGTGGATAAATCACAGTTGCCTGAACCACAGCAGAATGTTCTCATTCCAGCTGAGCACGACTGCAAATGCAGTGGGTGAAAATGGAGCAGTGCAGTTTGTGCTGTTATTACCACATGGTCCCCTACACACAGCATTTATCCAGCTGTAAGGGAAAGAGGTGAATTTTCCAAGCATGCCATGAGTGATGAGCTCTGTTCTTGCCTCCTCTTGAAATTAAGGATTGGTAAAAGTGTAGAGGAAGGAATGGTCTTGTTTGATGGTAAGTCACCAGAAAGAAAACATACTGTTAAAAATGCTAGAGATTAACAGATTTTCCTGGAGATTTTTTCCCAGTGTCTAGATGAGAGAATAAATTGCTAGGGCCTCACTGTCAGTTTATCTTGTCATCCAGACCCTCCAATTGAGATTACTTCTGTTCTCCACTCCAGACCATCTGTTTCCCTGTATAGAAAGGATGGAGGCACACTGGTGTTCATTAGTGTACATCAGGAGTGCCCTCTTCTTGCACAACAGTACCAATTAATCCACGTTACTTAAAGCTCCAAAAGAGCAAAGTGGAGCCTAGCACTACACATACACACTGACAAAACCCCACTTTCATGTATAATTTAGGAAAGTGGATGCAGTTCAGCAACAGTTAAAGACTAATCTCTCATGCTTTTTTGTGCATTTACATAATTGATTTGCTAGATAATGCACTCTGCTCCCTTATTTAATAAACATGTTAATGATTTCAGACAATTACTCCAAACTGCCTACAAGTGTCTGTCTAAGAAACACACAAAAAAATTAAAATGAAAATACACACCAAAAGGCACATCCTTCATATCACATAACACAAGATATTAAGTCAATATGTCACCCTGTCAACAGTCACTTGCTACCTGCTGTTATACATTTATTCCAACTCTGGTGTATTAGCCAGGGCTGCAGCACTGACTAGACACCCATGTGGGCTAAAAAGGGAGCTCAAGAATCAAACTGGTGTGCTGTCAAAAGTCTGCATGTGTGCGAGTGGGGAGGGGAGCTGTGAGACAGAAGGAAAGGAGGAGGGAAGGAAAATAATGCAGGGTGGAAGAGAAGATTAGAGAAGACATCTCTGTCGTGTAGTCTCCTTTGGGCTACAGGGGGGAGATTATGGAAAAACTAAGCTTGTTCTATTTTTCTCTCTACAGCTTGAAGAAGGCCCAGCAGACAAATGCATCACTTCCAATCTTGTAAGCCAGCCCACATTTTAGCCAGTCTTTTGTTCAGTTTCAAGGCCCTGGACAAAGTGCTGATTGTAGGGCTGGGACTGGGGACCCACATCCTGCCTGTCTCTGCTATTCCAGCCAAGGCCCAGCACCAAGAGCTGCCACTGCATGAAGGGGAGGAGATGCTGCTGCTGCCACACCTGCCCAGGGCAAGCTCCACAGGCAGGGTGTTTGTAGGCCAAGATGTTCAGGGCTTCCCTTTCTTGCCCAAGTGGCAGTAAGGATTTCCACAGACATATTTAAAGAGAGCCCAAGCTGAATTGAAAAAAGTGGGAGGGGAAACAGAGCAAACACCAACTGACATAATAACTGGTATCACCATTACACCAGAACATCTAATCCTGCATTTAAAGGAAATTACAGCACAAGCACAGCAGGTCTGATCTCCTACTTGACATAAAACATTACACAGCAAAGGTCAATTTGCTTTTGGAAAACTGGTTAATGGGAGGCTCTGCATAAATCCAGCCACAAAGCTGTTTTCATGGCCTGCACTGCAAAGACATCTAAGAGGGCACTACTTGTCCACCCTCTCAGCTGGTGGTTAAATTGCTCCAAAGCTGACAACCTAGAGAGCAGAATCAGAGAAAAATTGTCAGTTTCTTATCTACAGTTTTTAATCACAACAGGTATTTTAAAAATAGCTATTCACTCCTCTCTGTGTTGGCTTAGCAATTCAGGGAGGGAAAGGAGGGAATCAATAAAAATATATAATGCTACACCACTGTTATCTTCATCCAGGCAAGGTTAATGGAAAAAGTATCAGCAAGATGTTTCACTAAGCTGAAGTTAAAAACAAGAATGTAGGTATGGCTGTGCAATAAAAGCAGATCAGCACATGAGAAAACGAGAACTAGAATGGTTTTCTTGTGGCACAGTCAATAACTTGGCCACCACACAGTGGCAATAGCAATGCTTCATATTTCCAAATCCATTACTGTTTAATATTTTACCTACATGAACCATATCCACAGCCTGGACACAACACCAGTCTTCTAGAACTACCTGCTTATAAGGTGGGAACTAAAACTATCTTCCTCATCTTTGCTAATAATGAGTAAGTGCACTACTGAGCATTTTGATCATCACTTCTCTATTGCAATTGCTTGCATTCAGGAGGACACAGAGACTTTTTTACACTTCTGGCCACAGCATACAAATGCCATACTTCCACAAGACACATTTTTAAGCTTTAGAACTGGTTTTAAGCAGACAGTGTGTTTCCTTCATCTTCTAATGGTTTGGAACATCAAAGTTTTACAAGGATTCTGCATTTCATATTTGTTAACTTCCCTTGGACTGGCAAACTTTTGTGTGCACTGGAAATATTTTACAACCACCAGTGATGGCATATGGACTGAAAGGGAAAGTTTTCCATAATTCCAGTATCTTTAAAGCTTCCATAACCAGACTGTTGGCCATTAATGACTTCTGACATTTTATGAGACCAACTGAATGGCAAGGACGTTACTGCTCTAATAAAGAATTGCCACAAACAAAAATTCTTCAATTCTCTACGTTTCCATTTGCTTTCCATTCCCAATGAATAGGGAACAAGTCAGCACCATGGTACTTTCAGGCCCTAAATTCACATCCACTCTCAGCAGCAACAGGACATTGTCTTGCCATCCTCCACAGGTGACCATTGAAAGCTAAAAACTTTCCCCATATTCCACCACACACCCCTCATTTGTCTCTAATGCTCAGGTTCATTGCCAAGATTTCACTTCCCAACAACACTGTTCTCATTCTCCCCAACCTAAAGGGATGCAGGTGTCACTGGCAGAGGACACATGAAATGTTGAGAGCATTGGGAGCACCTTGCCCACCAGACACCAAGGACACAAATGCAGCTGGGGGTGGGAAAGCCTCTCAATTGAGCTGTGCAGCTTCAGAGCACGACCACTTTCATTCAGAACATAACAGCAGAGTAATAAAAATAATACTAGTGCAAAGCCTTTGGATTTTCACTCTCAAGCAATGTAAAAAAATCCTGTTGTATTTGTTCAGCTGAAGTGGGCATATAAATTGGCCACAAGTACTGCTTGAAATTGCACAAGTGGCCTTACTCATCCTGTCCAAGC
>JBBMKD010000022.1:16470732-16514659 GCA_037834095.1 Argya squamiceps
CTTCTGCTCAGCTTTCAGTTTCAAATATTCTCTCTTCCTCAAGATACCATATTTGTTTTCCTGCACCACTGCTAGTACTCCACCTGGAGCAGATTATTAATGATGACGAGCAAAAAGTACCATGAGCTCTGGAAGTGAAATACTAAAGCCAAGACTTGCAGTCAAAACAAAATACAGACAACAAGTGAATGCTGATAGATTATGGCTAATAAATATAATGGCAAGTCACAGATTAACATCTAGTGACTCTCAGATTTATTTATTCTTTATTTCAAAGACTCCAATAAGCCAGCAACATAAAAAGCAATCTTTTTGCATAATAGAAAAAGAACCAACCCACCATACCCAAGAAGCACAGCCATCCATTTAATCAAAAGTGCACCAAACAAAATCAATTTTGTTGGTTTGGGTTATTTTTCCCTCTGTGTTAGGAACCCTTAAATAAGTGTAGCATCCCATTTTTGCAGTCTCTGTCAAAGCCCTGCATGTGAGGAGGCAGAGAAGAGGCAATATGAGTAACCCTCAGTGTCTGTCTCTCCAAGAGCAGCAGCCCAGTAAGCTGCTTCTGTTGTACATGATACACCAAAGCACTTGCTGAGGAGCAAAGGGGCAATTCAGATTGCCAGGCAAAAGGTTTAGCACAGGTAAGAAAACCTTCTTTTCCCCTCTAGGTCTGTTACTTTCTCCTAACTGCTCCCCCTGGGTTATATCCTCAGCTGGAATGAATGGAAATCAATGAAGCAAAGCTTATTGACACTACTTGTTCACCTATTGTAAAATCCCCCTGCAAGCAGCATGTTCCTGCTACTCCTGGTGC
Source organism: Argya squamiceps (assembly GCA_037834095.1). Lineage (NCBI taxonomy): Eukaryota > Metazoa > Chordata > Aves > Passeriformes > Leiothrichidae > Argya > Argya squamiceps. The sequence continues at coordinate 16,471,550 of JBBMKD010000022.1, forward strand.
CTAAGACAGCCCTTCTAACACACAAAATAACACCCTTCTGTTCCTCCACAAAACTCAACTCCAGTGAGTCTGTTCAGTCAGCTCTGCTCCAAAACATGATCTAATCTCAATTATACTGCCAGTGAACAATATTCTTTCTAAAAACAAGAAGCTGATAGACCTGCTCTCCTGAGATTTATGCCCACCTCCCTTCTCTCCCCTGCCCACCACTTCTCTCCTTTGTGTTTCTGCTCTATTCTTTGATCCTTTCTACCTGGTTATCTACTTCATTTAGACTATAAGCTCTTTGAGGCAAGAGCCAGTATTCTCAGGGGTTTGAAAAACATCTTTGCAAACTTAGGGCATTCTATTAAAGAGCTATTTATAAATAAGGCTCTGTTGCAGGATGAAAGTGATTTATCAGTCATGACACTGACATCAATGCAACGTATACCTTGCACAATGGTTAAACTCACTATCCTAGGAAGGGGGAAAGGTGTCATGCAATCTTTAGGATTCAGTGTTTTAAGCCCCTACACGTGTTCATTTCATTGCAGAAAATGCATTTTTAAATTAAAAACAGATGGAAAAAAATTCCACTTCTGTAAGTAGAAGAGTTCCAGTTGTGAAATTCAAATGTTATGTTTATTTCACACATTAAATTATATATAAGGTGCCATGTTAAATTATACATATAGAAAGAGCTCATATAAGTGAGGTAAAGTCTCTCCAGATTTCTCTACTTTTCTCTTTAAAAAAAAAAAAAAAAAAAACCCCACTGCTTCCTCCTCCCTTTTCTTTTGTCAGCAGAAGGCAAGAACTGTGTTAAATTCTGATCACAGGCACATGCCACAAGCCTTTAAGGGACATTTAAGCCTCATCACACCCATCTGAACCGAGGCATTTTCTGCCATTTGAAACACCTCAGCAGTGTCTGTGCTTCCAGGACAAGAAGGCATCTCTTTTCCCCATGTATAACAGTAGCCTTTAAGAGGCTGCTGGATCCTGGATTCTTGCAGTCAATACACTGGGTTTTTCAGGCAGTGCCACCTGAAATGACACACCTAGCAGCACCACAGCACAATCAGGAAAAGGTGGTCTCACAGGAAAATGGATTTAAAAAAATCATTTACAGTCAGTTGCATAGTTATTTCCATTTCCTCATCACCACTGTGCTCAATATTGGATAAAAATATTCTATTCAGATAACATCATCCATCCCTTGATGAGATCACCCAAAACAGGATGAAAGTGAAGTACAGTAACAGGCACAACATGTGGACACCACTCAAAAATTCATTACCAGGTCTACTGAAAGCCAGAATTGTAGCAATTATGAGGTTTGGAAGCAATTTATTGAGGGTACATAAAGTACTTCTTTCAACTGCTCATTATTGCTGCTACCCAGAAGAATCATTAGCAAGTACCACAGTGATGAAAAGTGTTTCAGTGCTCACTTTGTTTCCTGTCCTGTTGCTGGGTCACCATTCTCCTCCATATTCTGAGCAGCTGCACAGGTGACCTGACCTCCTGTTCCCAAAGTCACAAGGTCTGTGACATAAATCTCTACAAAGAGTTTAGCAAATTTGCGTCTCATTTTGGAGGGAGACAATAACTTGTGTCCTTACTCTTTTTTTAAATGTTTTTTCTTCTCTAGCACTTCCAGAAGCTCTTGTCTGCTATTTCAAATACAAGTGCTAAGAATTCTTGACATTCCACCACTCCTTCTCCTCCAAAGGGCAGTTACTAGAGGTGGGCCTGGGAGTCTTTAAAGACAAAAGTGTATCCCAAAAAGAGTTGTCATCTGGTGACCATGGCATGGTACCTACACTCAGGGGAATACTTAGGGTGCAGGCAGTCTGACAAGACTGACATCACACAGCAGCCCAGGATAGACACAAAACACTTGCAAGGGAGTAAGAAGTGATCTTTTCAAGGTGCAACCCTTCTCCCACATCATCTCACCCATCTTTGCTTAAAATTTGGGTCTTGCTGAGGTACTGGGGGAAGAGATGGGAAGATGACAGCATCTGCATTGTTCCCTACAAATGTCTGGAAATGTCTGGAAAAGTCTTCCAGCTGGAAAGAAACAAAATTCACAAACTTTACTTCTGCTCCAGCAATTATCACATAAGAATAAACACACTGTGAATGCTGGGGATGTATTTTGAAATGAGCTGATCAATGTGGGACACCAAACAAACCAGCACAAAGGAACAGCATGAGAGATAAGAGTCATCATCCAGATGTCAGGACACAGACTGAGCCCAGGAAGGTTTCTTTGCTCTCTGCTAAATGGTCTAAGCCACCTGAAGAACAGATTCCCTGTAAATCTCACCAGAATCAGAACCCTTTCCCCCAGCCATGGTTAATGTCTTCTGTCTCAGTGCACCACCCCGACCTTAAAGATGGAATCTGTTTCTTCCCTCCTTTTGCCTTTGGAAAGACAGACTGTCCAAATAATTCTGAGGCCTTCACTGCAGGCCACCTCCAAGCACACTACGACTGCACTTTCATTCACCCTTTCCCCATATTCCCTATAGCAAGCAAGTTCATGGGAGTAAGAGTATTTTTCATTTCTAAATGGGAATCTGAATTCTGCCTTTTTTTTTCTGAGAAAAACACCTTGAGAAGTACTCTTTCTGCATGTTAATTCCATTGCAAATACCTGACCTGAATTCTGAGTCATTAGTAAATGAGGTGACCTGTGAAAGAAAGGCTGCCTTAACAAATGGACAGAAGCTTATCAGAGAAAGTATTTATCAGGAACCAATATAGCCTACAAAGCTTATGGGATGTGCAGGAATACTGAAGAATATTTTTTATTTACATTAATGAAACTTTACTTCAGTACCAGCTTGGAGAAACAGCAAGAGTCTCTGTATTGTACCCAATTTGAGTGAACCAGCTCACCTCATTACATTAATTACAAGCACATTAATTTGCACTTTCACATTTTAAAAAGCAAATAATAGACTCATAACAAGGTTTGGGTTGGGAGGGACCTTTAAAGGTCACTCAGTTATAACTCCCTGCCATGGGCAGGGACACCTTCCACTAGCCCAGGGTGCTCAAGCCCTGCCCAACCTGGCCTTGAGCACTTCCAGGGATGGGGCAGCCACAGCTTCTCTGGCCAGCCTGTGCCAGGGCCTCACCTCCCTCACAGGGAAGAATCAAATTTCTCTGTTAGACCAGAATTACACGTTTTTATACCAAAATACTGCACTGAAGGTATTTCCCAATCAATGTCTTTAGTGCTCCCACTTCAGTTATAAGCACTGAAAAGCAATGCCTGTAGTACAGGAAAAAACAACCATTTGTTGGAGAAACGAATATTTCATCCAATAAGTAATTCTCCTTCAGAAAAATAAATTTATTGCTAGGTTATATTTTTGACTGCACTTTTTTGCAACAAACCAACACAGAAAAATATTTAAATTTGGAAGTATTAAATAAGCTTTCCAGGCATAGTAACTGAGCAGTCTGTTCACTTATGGCCCACAAGCCATTTTGAAGGCAAAAAACATGTGCCAGTATATATTTATATAGGCATATATGTTCTCACTTACACCACAGGAAAAGACAAATGTGTTCTTAGATGTTATATAAAGTTTAGAGTTCATGGGGGTTGTTTTTATTTTAAAAAACAAATCATCATCTATGCAGAGGGAAATCTAACATGTAGAAGCCCATGGTTAAAACTTTCCCCAAAACTCTGAAATACCCTGTTTTCATATTCATAACCCTATATTAAATATGAAACGTTTCAAAGTGAATGTTTAAAGCTGGTGAATATGTGACAGAATCTCTACATCTTCTTGAAATGCATATGATCTCCTTCAATGAATGTTAAGAAACTTTAAAGAACTCAGGCCAAGAAATGACCACTGGAGCATGTCTTAAATTCACAATTAACTTGCTTCATAGCAAGGTAGTCCCCATCTCACTTAAGTTGTATCAGCTTGGAACGTTCATCCTGGTTTTTTTGCAGAAGGAGGGAAGTGTTTCTGAAGAGACCCAGCATGAGGCCCCAGAATAAGCCCTCAGGAAGGAGCTGCTCAGAGCTCCCCAGCAGGCAGGAGCCTGTTCCTGCTGGTGCCCAGGCTGCAGCTCCTGGGGCAGCCCCGATGCTGCTCGGGCAGCCCGGGGCTCACAGGGCTGCTGCAGGGCCCTGAGGCTGCCCTGGTGACAAACAGAGCCACGGTCCCCACAGGGCACACCCAGAAATCCCAAACACTGCCCTGTAGCAATGCACCCCACACCCCCAGCAGGTGTTTCCACATAGGGAATGTTTAAGGCTCACCCCTTAAGGCAAAGCACCCAGGCTCTCCCATACCCTCCTGACAGAGACTGGCCCGGAGCTAGCCCAGGAGTGTGGATTGGACTCTGAGAATGTAACTCAAAGTCTGGTGTTACTCTCATTGGGCCAAAAGCCAAAAAGCCCACCTAAGCTGTTAAGTATTTAAGAAGGAGCACAAAAGTAAACTCCGGGTTTTCAAGGTGTTTCAGCAGGGTGTCTGAGGTTTTCCAGGTGCCTGTGTGTGGCTCATTATTTGCTTTCAGTGACGTTTTGTTACTTTGTTATTTTTTCTTTATTAAACCTTGTGATTTACAAAGCATCTTCCAGGAGCAGTCTAGCTAATTATTATAGCCACTTTTCCGCCAGGCTGGACCCTCAGAGTGTGGGGCAAACCCACAGTGCCCCAGAGTGCTGAGCCACCAGTGCCAAAGGGCAGAACCTGTGCCCGGTTCTCTCAGCTCCTCGAACAACAGGTGCCATTATCAAACCACCCATTCAGTGCAGTAATGCAGCATCATCTCCTCACTGGATTGTTTTACACAGGCTTGCCAAGATGGTATTTTATAGAGATCAGGTATCTTTTGAGCTTCAGCTCACACAGGTGAGGAGGCAGTATTTTCTGTAAAACAGGCACTCCAGAAGACAAATGGGTTTGGAAGGGTTGATAAGAGGTGTAAAAGATACTGGAGAAACCAAGCAGGCAGGTGGAAGAGCCAAGTTTTATCACTCACGTAAACAATGCAAACCTGGTTCTAGGATTGCACTCAAAGAGCTTCTATCTAAAGGAGAAAAAAAATTACTGCCAAGCTAAACACAGCAACCTGCAACGTGTTAGTAATGGCCCCAGGAGGGTTCTTTTCTCATTCTTTACCTCACATGAAACCCCAGATATCCACAGAGGCCTTAGTGCCACGGCACCTCTGCAATCATTTGCATTCTCTCAAAAGTATCTCTGCTGTCAGGGACTGTTTGGGGCAGAGGGAAATCACTTAAAAATGGAGCACTGAACTGTCTTTTCCAGGAGATTAGAGCTTGAATAGTGAGCAAGAAGCCCTCCTCTCCTTCCCCAGCCTCTATCTCCCCTCTACAATGCCTCCTTCCTTTGCTTTTTCTCAGTTACAATATTGAGCCTGCAAAACAGTCTGTTCAGCAAATGGCAGCTGAAGCATCTTTTACTTCATTTAAGCTGCTCTTCCAAACATCCCCTCCACACCCTGGGGAACTGGCAAATTAAAAAGAGGTCATCACAGCCTGCATCCCATAAAGACAGAAAGTTTTCATGGAGAGCAGGTGGGATGTCCAAACGTTCCTGTCAGGCAAGAGCAGCACACCCCAACAGCAGAAAGGGTTTTTCTGATGCAATTCTGTACTGCAGAATGGCACCCAGGTAGGTATGGCCTGATGTATAAGGCAGACACCAGAACTCAACTACATTATTTATTCTTTTTACATAATAGATGAAGGGAAGGAGGAGTTATAGAATGGACTTCAGCCTTAACATAAACATAACTGCCCACAGAGAAAAGATTTCTAAAAATCTAGACAACAAATCAGCCAAAAGAAAACACATGCAAAAGCATTTTTAAAAATTGCCTGCAAAATGGAAAATGAAGCAGTCCTTCAAGTGCTAAATACCAGATGCTTAAAAAAAACTAAGCATAAAAACACCATTGCAAAGTACTTGGAAGTCTGAATTAAGAAAAAAAGGTTCTACATAAGAAAATAACTTTAAAAAGTCTACACAAAGCTGAACTGATTCTATACTCCATGAAAAATTAGCTCCATACTGATTAAAAAGCAAGGAAACTTTTTACTTATGAATTTAAGCCCTTACTCCTAGGCTGAATGTGTCAGAATTCAAGACAGTTGAATAAATTCCAATTCTACTTGAAATGATTGCACAAACGAGGAAGTTAAAAAAAAAAGAAAAAGAAAAAAAAAGATCAGCCAGAGGCATAACACAGGCATTGGCCAAAAACATTTTTGGGTACGTGGCATTTTTAAAGGCACCCCATGTTTTCTACAACATTTCTCATGTCATAGATTTCTATCTGGAATTCCATGGAGTGGCTTTACCTGCATTCAGGGCCTTTCAGGGAGGAAGAGGGGCTGGATTCACAGACCTCTGACGTAAGGTTCTGCAGGCAGAAGTTCCCTAACATGTCCTGAATCTCAACAATATGATCACAGCACTGCTGAGAGGTTTTAACATCTAAACCTGTCTGAAAGAGCATGAACACGTTAGCATATTGTGGCAAACTGGAAATTAGCATTTTAAAGCTTACACTAGAGACTATTTAGCCTCTGCAGATCTTTTAAGAACAATACATACTACAGACCTTTGAATATTTTCTTTCCCCAGGGAAAAAGAAGGGAAGGATAGGAGCAAAAAGCCTGTTAAAGGAATCACACAAAGTTAGTCCATATTTCTGACAGAGTATTAAGCATTTGGGTTTTAAGACAGACATCCTTTTCCTGGGTATCTGCACGATCTAAACAATAGGTGTATCACAGGATGGCAAAAATTATGGCAATCAATACACCAGGAAGGTATTTTGTTACTCTCTAGTTGCTGCAGCAGCACATTCTTGTGCTCTTCCATAAACTATTTGGAAAACCAGAGCATTTGAGGCAAGAGGATTCCTAAAAACAACTCTATGTGTGAGAATGCTAAGAAGCCATTTTGTAAGATTTCCAGTGCATTTATCCAGATTTATACAGAGCATAAGAAAAGGGGTGTAAATGTAATTCTGCTCTTCCCAGCACCCTCTCAGCATCTGGTCCTCAGTGGGTGTGAGACTTCCCTAGATAGGCAACACACTTGGACTACCAGTTTTCAGTCAAGGAAGTAACATATCTGCCACAAGTTCTAGATGCAAGTTTTATTTATTATGAACCCTTGAAAAGCACTTTAAGATAAAAATCACTACACAGATTTTACGTGGACACTTTATGTTGCTCACCACGTTATCACACATTACCCAGGATATTTTTGCACTACTTTTAGTGTTGCAAGAACTCCTGTACCCACAAAAAACTCTGTGCCTTTCTGGTCATTAATGATAACCTGGCAGATATCACACTGGAGTAGCTGCAATGGCCTGACTGTGCTTTCCACAGGCACCAGAATTCTGCTTTTCAGAGCTGCTCCTCTGAAACTGCTGCTTCCAAATTGAGCTATACCTGCCAGCCTTATCCCTGTCTTGTTCAGCATGAAGATGAACATGCTGAAACTTGTTCTGTTTGCAAATATACATTACCTAAATCCTTCATCACCACCACGAGAGGCTATCAACAGATTATTCCCGTACGACATTTATTCAGAGCACTTCTGGGAACAAACCAGAAGTCATAAATCCTTATTTAATTAACTTGTGTAAGGAAGCACAAAGACTGCACTAGCACTTACACACCAAGGCTCTGACAAATCCAAAGGCAGAGCAGTGCTGCAACTATCAAGCCCCACCAGGTAAATCACACTTTTTGTGTCTTTTTTGTGTCTGTTTTAGCCATGTAGAACATTACCTAAAAACCACAGAAAGACTTAGAGACAGACAAAATGATAAAATACAGGGGAAATCTCCCATGCTTGAGGCTGTCAAATGTCAAAGGAAATTCAAGAATTTTTAGGCAAGTACAAAACGCCAAAACTTTCAACTAGTCATACCCAAAATTCATTCACAGTTACCAATAAATGATGTATTTTTCTATAAACTGTATGGCATGAACTCAACACTAAAGAGAACATTCCCAAGGCAATGGCTTTGTAAAAATCTCAAATCTTGATTTGTAATTGTTTTTCTTCATGCACAACTTGCCTAAACATACAGAGAGCACTGTATATTTATATCACCATCAAATGTAATAGAACCAAGAACTATTTTAGTTTTTGAGGAATGAATCTCATAATGAAGCAAAAGCTGAGAATTCTTACACATAATAAATGCACAGGAATCAAAGCCTGCACTGCTATTTCATTAGAGAGTAAACAGCCAAAGATATGAGCTAGATGCCAAATGGTATTCACCCTTCAAACACTATAATTCAATATAAGTTTAAATGGTAAATAACTCAGCACTGAATAATGCTCCAGAGCCACCCAAACCCTGTCAAATAAATCATCCCTTTAAACAAGTAAGCTTTTAAACAGGCATACTTAGAGGAGACTAGGCTCTAAATTATTATTTTTCCTAACTTCCAAAATAAAGCTACAACAATAAGAGAACCAACAAGATATTTCAGAATATCCCCTGCATGCCAAATTGGAGCACTAAGTCATATTTCAATTTTCTTTTCCGTTTCAGCTTCTGACTCACTGAAACATCCTCCTTGATTTTTACATTCCTGTTGGACAACTCTGTGTACAAAGGGATTCACTGGGCAGCTACAGACAAAACAATTCCCTTCTCCCTGTTCCACAAGCACACTGACCAGCACAGGGGCTGGAACCTGGGGAAGGCACTCCCCAGGTGAAGCTCCCTGAGCAGCCCAGGCCACTCTGCCCAGACAAGGAGGGCAAGGTGAGCTGCCAGGTCTGTCCTGCAGTGCAGCAGTCAGGGCTGGAGCTGGGGTCTGACACACACCACGACTTCAGAGAACCTTCCCCTCCACCAAGGGCTGCTGTTTCTGACTGCTAGCCACAAACCAGCACTGCATTTTCATCTCTCAGCAGTCCCATCTGAGAAATCAGCTGTGCAAATGCTTCCAGACTTCTCACTGCCTTATATTACTCTCCAAAAATTAGTGCAACACATAGCACTGTGCTCCCTACACATCCAGGAATTTAACTGTGACACTTGGAGTTCATTTTTTATGGAGGCACTTCTGGAGTTGCACTCATGTCATACTTTCCTTGAAAAGAACTTAAGCAAATACTTGGAAGGAGACAAGAACCCCAAGCAGGCAGCCCTTCACACACTAAATTCTGACTGAAAATACCTCACTTCTAAATGAGAACAATTGTATCAAAATGTGGTTATAGAGGGAATAACCTTGGAGCAAAGCATCTCAACAACAGTAAAAAAGACATGATAGTTCAATACCCTGAAACAAAGGCCTCTCATTTACAAGAATAACACTGCAAAACTCATATCCAACAATAGTTTTGCTTCCAGCAGCACCTGTGCCAAACCCAAATCTGATTTCTCACTCCTATAATCTACATAACCAAGCTTCCTTGGGTGCTGCTTCAACGCCCAGTGGTTTTGTCACAGGGACTACCCATGACTCCTTTGATGCTCTCTCCTAATCCCCAGGCACAACCACCCCAAGAGAGCTCTTCCCACACTGCTGATCTCTGGCAGCAGCATCCTCCTGCCTTCTCAGCTACACCTTGATTTGCAGCAGAGTGGAAACTTTAAAAAACAGCATCTGCCTTCCTCCAACAACATCTTTTTGTGGATTGTACCTTTAAAAAACAGAAACAAAACACCACTTAATAAAGAAGTCTTTAGGTTATGAAACAAAGTGTTTGCTCTTTTTGCCTAGAATACCTGGATTTATTTACAAAGAATAAGGGTAAAAATTAGCTTAACTATTTCTGTGAAGGCAAGTGTTGTTCAAAAGAAAAAAATTCAGCCCTTCTATTACCAAAAATCATCCACAAAGAGACACACAAACATGAGGGGGTGGAGGGGCAGCCACAGCAGACACAGGGAACAGCAGAGTCCAGGAAAAACAGAGGGTCTTGCAGATCTACACTCACACATCATCCCTGACTTCATAAATAAGTAACTTAAACCAGCGCAGCGCAAGAAAAGCGGAGACAAACACTTCTGCCCAGCCACGTTCTTATCCTTGATGCACCAACAAAAATTGAAGGAGATGGCAGCAGTTGAAAGCTTTTTCAGTAATGAGGGAACTGAAGTTACCAGTTATAATTCCAGCCAACCTTCCTCCTTTTTCATGCTGGGGGGGAAGAGACAACTACTATATTTTCTGAGACCACGAGGCTGCCAACTGGCTGTTCTGCTGGAAAGGATTAAAATGCAATGTCAAGGGGAACTGTTGGAAGAATGAGACTAGGAAAAGCATACAGCTGGGAGCTGGGGACTCTTCCTTGTGTCTGACAGTACAACATGGATTTTCATACTTCTCCAGGACCTGCAGAGCAAGGGGCTGCTCTCCAGTAATTTAATACTGACACTTTTAAGTTTACTTGGCAACAAGACCAGGAGGCAAATTCTTCTCTATAGTTTCACTGGTGCAGTTCCAAGGCAGTGACAGTGGAGTCAGTGGCACTACGTCACCATAAAGGAATGGGATTCACTTCCCATCTTTTGCCATCTCTGCAATGAAGAGGACAGGGAATCTGAAAAAGCAGCAACTTCATATATATGTGACAATCTATTCCTTCTGCCAAAGGAAGATTATAGTTAATCAGAAGCACTCCTTCCTTTTCTAGCAGCTGGTGCATATTAATTGCTGCAGCTCCATTGCTGTGACTGCCAAGGCACTGTAAGCACTGGGCACTGAGGAGAAATGTGTCCCACGTGCTCTGGAGGACAAGCCCACTGTGCACAAACACACAAAGTTACGGGAGCTTCAGTCTCAATGAGGCACCCAGGCTGTGGGTGCTCTCACCACTGCCATCCTTCTCCACCTCCAACCCAGCATTTGCCACCTCCTCCAGCTTCATTTAACTCACACAACGAGTTCTGCCAGAGAATCCACCTTTGTCAGTACAGCAACATCCCCAGCCATAACAAATTAACAGTAATAAATGAGTAGTGTCTCATATTGACAGTAAACTGGTGGGTGTGATGAAGAAAAGATACTCATTTGCTTGATACATTGTGGGATATTAAAATCAATGCTTGGTATTTCTAGCTACAAACCTAATCAATTGCTTTTATAAGCTGAAGCCTTCTCCTTCCTTAAAGCACTGAAAAATACCTTAGCCTAAAAAATAAGTTCTGATTATAAGGAGGCACATTGAGAAAGTTGACAATGTTGGTAAGGGGTCAAAGAGGTCAGATACTTTTTTGTCAGGTCAAAAAAAAATACAACAGCTTGCTGTTTGCAGTTTGTTTCCTTTACATTCACATTAATGGTTTTCATTAATTCTTTTTTAAATAAAACTTCCCTGGCCAACTTCATATTCCACCATATTCCTTGTAGTAATTTCCCTTCTGAATTACATGTGTATGAAAGGTGGTGTCAGGAAGGAACTGCAGCTGCCTGGCAGGGGCAAATGAATGTAGAAAGGGCTGCACAGGTGTCAGACAGAACATTCTTGTCTATAATAATCTGGCCCTGAATAAACACATACCACGGCAGCCCAGAGCACCAAGGCCACCAAGGCCTGCCTCCTTCACCTGAGGAGAAATACAGCAGTGGACAGGGTCTCAATGCAGAGTGTGCAAGCAAATAGTATTTCTCTAAAGGGAAAGAGAGGAGCGAGAGTAGAAGGCAGAACAGTATTTTTATGCAACACAGACCAGCTCATACTACAAAATTTCACTGGCACAGTTATGTCAGTAGCGAGAAGAAAAAAACCAAAATACGCCCACAAGTGGCATCACAACGCCAACAAAGCCTCCCAGAGAGAAGAAACTTTTCAGCAAGGCTGTCATTTGGTCAGTACAGTTTCTATAATTTAATCAGATGGTTTTAAAACAGCCAAAGGGATCCATCTGACAGTGCTTCATTGTCCTCTCCAGCAGGGAACTACCCAGCCTACACCTCCTGCTTTGGACACGTGTTGGGTGCATCTCCCCTAAGTGCTCTGTGTGTGCAGGACAGGCCTCACACCCCAAATCACCTCCCCTGAGCAGTGCTCAGCCTCCTCTGGCTCCTGACACAGCACCCAGACAAGCCATAAGTCCCTGTCTCGGAGCCTTCTGAAAGGAGATCCTACCTAGAGATCCACAGCCTGCTGATCTGCTGCCTCTGAAATGCAGAGCCACTTGGTCCAATTAGAACTGCAGGGAATATTCATCCTGTCCCTGACTAAGATGAAGCACTTCTTTCAAAAGCTACTGTGGCACAGTGCCAGCATTAGGGAGTCCAAGTGTTCTGTGTGGAGCCAAGAGTTATTAATTAGTTTTATTAGTGGCAGGTCCTTAATGTGAAGTGACAGGGAAAGAGAGAATATCCCATCACTACTGAAATATAAATTGTCCAGATTTCAGTTTTGTTGTTCCACAACACATACAGGCGGGCAGCCAGGGAAGAGTGAGGAAGAGTGAACACAGCCAAATGCCTGCATTCAGTGTTCCTGTATATTAATGGCTCTCTGAAAAGACTCTGTTACCTCAGGTGGCTCTCTGGGGAACTGTTCATGAATTTTAATTATGAGGGAGGGAGCATTTTGAAAAATAACGCTGCCTGCATGTTAGCATTAAGCATGGCCCAAGCTACAGCAGTCACTTCCCATGAAAATAAAGCAGGCAAGATGAGGGGGAGAAAGCCTACTCCCCTTCACTTCAGTAGGGCTGCTAGTCTTTGGAGAAGGGGTCTCGGCCTCACGGATGGAGTCAGCTCTCAGAGATCAGCCCAAGCAATGCCTGAGCAGAAGCAATGTTCATTCCTGTACACACTAGTGCAGACATGCAGGCAATAAGGTCACAGACAGACCCATGTCAAAGGCCTCCAACGAGAGATCATCCCTGAGCAGGTCAGCAAGGAGCCTGGGCACGGCTGTGCCCAGTGATGCCCTCAGGCCTGCAGCCTGTTCCTGGTGTCCACCGTGGGCCCAGCCCGTGAGGGACACACATGGAAAGGGAACACTCATACGGAACATCAGACACAGGATGGAAAATGCAATATCAAAACAGAGGTGAAATCACCTACATGAAGCCACATCACAACTGGTTTAGAGCACAGAATTTACACACTGCTCTACTCCTCCACCCTATACCTGGAGATCCTGTGACACACGACATTAAGGGTCCTTCCAACATCCACTCCAGTATGGCTCCTCCACAATACAAGGAATAGGAAGTGTAAGTACAAGCCTGCAGACCAGACCTCCAGCTAAATGAGCTGTCATTGTTATTGCTTAAAACTGCTCCTGGGAAAGAGAGGAGAGTCTCTCTAGCAGTGCCCCCCTCCCTTCCCTGCCAAATAAAGCCAAAAAATCCTCAGAGCAGAAGGTAAGTACTTCCAGCAGTCCATAGAACACCACACGACTTTTTCACTTGGAAGGAAAAATATGGGTGGAGGGTGTAGGGAAGAGGGAAAGAAAAGAGGAAGAGAAAAGGGGTAAATAACCAACCATTCAAAACAAATCCCTGTGTCTGCTTTGCCATAAAGCCCTCCAATCCCAGCCCTGCTCTGCAGCAACTGCCACAGATCTGAGCAATCACAGTTATCTCTGAGTAACAGCATACCTGCAAGAAAAGACCTGGAAAAACATTAATCTGATGGAAAGCTTTAAAGCAGCTGCATTAAACAAAGCCAGCCAAGGCTACTCTTGCAACTTCTGAAGTAAATAATTTCCCCGTGGAAAAGGAGCCCCATGGACTAAACTAATAAAGAGAACTGTATGATCTAATGGTAATATTTTTAATTAAGTTAGCTTTATCAGATTGGCAGGAATGAAGCGATACCCTAAAGAAAACTAACCTTCAAACAGGAGAAAAAAAAGAGGGGGGGGAAGAATAAATTTGCATTCAGACACCCATGAAATTCCAGGAAAATTTCAGAACATCAGTGACAGAACTTGTTGTATTAAAATCTCTTCTGAACGTTGTTGCAGCTGGGAGAAAAGCAGCTTCACATTGTGTCTTTCCATAAGGAGGAGGTGAAAATAGTTACCTTGTTTAAAGAAAAAAAAAAAGGTCACCACTAGCAGCAAAAAATCCCAAAACCTTTCACTGCTTTGCTTGCCTGGGCCATTGAGGGAAGCACACAAAAAACCCCCCACACCAACTTCATGACACTGCTCTCAAACCACAACTTCTGGCACATGGAAGAATATTCCTACTGATGAATAAAAACACACAGGGGAAGGAAAAGTTTTCAAAAAGCCAAAGATCAGCGAGGCTATCAAAGGCACTGGCCATTTCCACTTTGCAAATCTCCATAAAGTATTTAAACTACATGGCAGTGCTACTCAAGAGAATAAATCATTGAATTAAGCAGTCAATACATAAAGATGGACACTAAATGTGTCTGAAAAGGGTGCTGTCTTTATTAAAAGTTCCATTTAACACTCAGAGGTCAAGATCAGACCCTTCCCATTGCCTCTTTCTGAAAGCAAAACTCCATCAGGCATCAACTGTACAGTCACCAATGCTTTAAAATCTCAAATTCGGACTCTGGTTTCATTTTCAAAAGAAGTGATTCAAATTAGCACCTTCATTTTCAGGAATTTGGACTTAACTATACAGAAATTAAGGTAGAAAACACAGCTATATACCACAAAGATTTTTCCAGTGTGTTCAAGTGACAGCAATTGTTTGTCATTACTTTTCTCTGCAACACTCTCTTGAGTCTTCTCATCCTGAAAGTAGCAACCAAAATGGCTCTTCACATAACAGTGTCCAAGAAATGGAACACAAATTATGAAACACAAGAGAGCTGAATAGGATAGGAAAAAAAAATCAAGTGTTTTATATCTCCTCATTCTAATTGGGATGAACAGTACATGTGTTCACTGAAAAGAAAAAATAAGCCCATTAGCTCTCAAAAAAAAGACAAATATCAGGGAACACTCACAAATGGAGCTCTGTCTGTCCAGAATGAAAAATACAAACCAAAAATTTTAATCCATTATACTGGGATTTTCAGATCATCCTGTCACAAAAGTGAGCCCCTGAACACCCAAATATCTTCTAACTAAGGCTCCTTATTAGCTCCTGTAAGCTTTGCTTGAGGCAGAAAGAAACAAAACATTTTGCTCTTGGACACCTATTAAAGGTGATTTTTTTTATACTGCATTTTGCAGCACTGCTTTGGCTTAAGAAAATAATTTTTATATTTTTGTGAATTCTTGAGCAAGTAGTAAAAGCTCTAAATTTAAACAGGGATGTGTGAGAGATCAAAGGTAATGTATCCATGCAAATAATTTCAGCTTACTCTTTCCAAAGCCAGCATATAGTGATTTACCTAATCTTAACAGTTCTATGCAGAGAAATTAGTAGAAAGTCTACAGTTAAGAAAACCCAAAAAAATTGCACAGCTAAGAATAACAAAGGTAAATTGTATTTACCAAAAGTGAGATACTGTTGTGAACATGCATTTGAGTCCTGGGTGAATTTAAATTGGTGTCCCTGTCCATCACTGAGGTTTGACAATGTTTCTGAAAGCTCTAGAAACCACTTTGAAAAGCCTGAACACTACAACATCAACTTCCTCCACTGGCAACACCCTGTGAGGGCTTATGGTAACCTCTGTTCTTTCAGCAACTTGGTTTTATCATCTTCCTTTAATAGACTTAGGGCTTTTCCCCAGGGCGGAAAGCAATCCCCGGGGATTGCAGCACAGCTCCTGCCCCGGGCCTGCTCAGCCCCCCTGGGCACACTCCAGCCGCCTTCCCCGGCCAGCCTCACCCAGCAGGGCTCTGTGCACTGGGGCAGGACACACTCCCCTGGCTCCCTGCCAGCCTGCACTGCAGACCACCAGCGTTTTGCCAGCAAAAAGACACAAACCCCTGCGAGGATCATGCGGGGTACAAACATCCAACCTCGGGGCTCTTCCTGTGGGGCACAGGAGTTACTCACTGGTATTTACCGTGGGGCAAACATGGTGCTGATACAAAATACACAAAGGCTTATTGCTGCTCTCAAAGAGGTCTCTAAGAAAAAAGAAAAAAGAAGAAAAAAAAAAGCAAAGATGGATGAGGGAGAAGGCCAGGGGCTCAGCAACGTGGAGGAAGTTTCAAGGAAATACATGGCCTGTCTCCCAACTCCAAGCCCTTGAAGGAATACAAATTTCAGCATCCTCTGCCTTCTTCCCTAGTACCTCTCCCCACTTCTTGGGAGAGTTCCTGTTTTGATTAAACACACGAGAAGCTGGAGAAATGTCTTCATTATTCAACAAGGGCCTGCAAACAGACCCGTGGGGACCTGAAAGCCTGCACTCGGAAAGGGAGCTCACCAGGGCATGTGGGGCTGCTCTCAGCAGGGCTCCCAAGCTGAGCCATAACACACTAATGATGCAGCCCATGATAGATGATCTGTCCTCTGTGCACTAGTGAGCGTGCAGAGGTAATTGCTTTACCCCAGCACACAGATTCTCCTCCCAGGACACCTGCAAAGAGCTGTGTGGAGCTGGGCTAAGAGCAGTTTTGGAGGAGCCCATGAAAGCTGAGCAGTGTTTAACCTCTGCAGCACCTTACACCAGGCCAGCTGTAATGCTATTATCTCACAGCTCACAGTGGCACATGCATGTTACACACACCCATCCTCAAACCAGAGTTGTGCAACAAACAGCATCCTCTGTATCACATCACTTAAAGCACCAAATTAGCCACTGGATGGTCAAACATCCAAGTCATAGAATACTATCAGCAAGGTAGAAAAGGAAATTTAAAAGCTCTGTGCTCCTGGCCTGTGTAACACACCAAAACCAGGCAGCTTTTCCATGGCCTGCTTTATCGCTGTGTTTGGATTAGTGCAATGTGAAACGCAGCAACTGCTGTTATGTAACTAAACCCTGAGTATACAGTTGTCATTCTGGGTAAATTTAACTCTGCAGGTTTAGGACAGAGGTCTACAGCCAGGCAGGCCATGTGAACTCAGAGAAATTTAAAGACACAGGACCCTTTTTTGTTTCCTTCTCGCCCAGAAATAACAGGGTGGGTCAGTCCTGCATCAAGGCCCCAGTGTGCCTGTCACAGAAAGCTGGTGGTGACAGCCACTGCAACAGTGAGCTCAAGAGCACCAAACCCTGGGCAAGGCAGAGCTGCTTGCTGAGGCAGCTGTCTCCCTTCTCCATGTGCAGGCACCAACAACACAGACAATTCCAGGGTTTAATGCAGTGAGGAGCCAAAGTGCACGTGCTTGTACCGTGATAAAATCATAACAGGGAGCCTTGTAATGAGAATAGAGTGTATTATTAGCACTGTTAGGAAACTGTTTTAGCACTTGCAATTAGTGCTTCCCTATGACAATCAGTTAATATTAATCTATTAATCTGTTTTCCTTCTTTTATCATTTATCAAGAGGCAAGTAGTCACTGAATTACCTTTAGCTGAAACTGGTGAATAAGCACTGACATTGGAACAGTGTCAGGGGATGATAACATCGCTCAACCAACATCAGAAAATAAACACCAAAAGCAGCAGCAGTAAATATGTGAATAACTCAGAATTGAAATGTTTCTAGAAAAGCCTCCCTGAAACTGACTATAGACTTTAGTGTCTTATCATGCAACATTCTAATAAATTTGAAATACCACAAAGTTATTGGTTTGGGGCTTTTTTTCTTTTTTGCACTTTACACAGCTGAAGAGCAGCTTTTAGGTGAAGAGATCCTCCTCCCAGCAGAGATTCCTCCCCTGTTCTACCAGCACAGCAGTACCACCTCCTGATCAGGCCATGCCTGCAGGTTTTGCTGGGAAATGCTTGCATGTATTTGAGAGTAAAACCAACTTCTTCATTGATAGAATAGTTTTCACTTCTCTGAACAGACACTTGTTTTCAGACTCAAATGAATGAGGACATTGGAGAAGGAAAGAAGATTGTAATGACTTCCACTGGATCACCTGCTGTTGACAACTTATCCTCCAGTTCACAGGTTTGGAATAGACAGTGACAAAGCTTTTCTTGGATTATTGCATTCCAAAGAAATATACTGAAACCCTGAAAGCTAAGAAGCTGGCTGTGATGTGACAAAAGCATGAACTGGAGCAACATATGTTTTAACATATTTAAAAGACAAGCACAATTGACTGTCTCGTGAAACTCATCAAAATAACTCTCTTCATAAGCGAAGTACAACACACTGCAGTAGGATGAGAACAGAAAAAGAAGGATGGAATGGTGAAGAAAAACCAACAGCTTCACAAAATTTTAAAAATAATAAATAATATCCTACCTGATAAATTTTTAAACAGTCATCTGCCATTTGTGTTATGAAAAACAAGTTCATTTTCTCTCAACTGCAAATCTTGTTGGGGTGGAATAGCAGGATTTGCAGAATTTAACAGGGATTTCTAGACATTCTGCAAGACAGTCAAGGAAGTGGCTGCACTGTAGACAGCCCAGCACCCAAAGGGATCCAGCTGAACATGCACAGGTCACCTGGGCACAGCTGGCCAAGCCCAACCCTTCCACACCAGCAGTTCACTGCTTAGCCATCGTACAACAAACATTATTTTTTTCCTCCATCTCCCCTTTAAGGAAACTCCAGAAAGGAATTATGAGAGCCCCTGTGCCCAAATGCACAGGTTCTATAAATAAAATGTAATGAACTCGCAGATGCACCAGACTGATGTGTGGTTAGAGATCTGGTTGCTACAGAGTTCTGGATCCATGGATCTCTCCCCTGGAGATAAGAGCTGCTGGTGAAACAGCAGATAATGGATGGCACAGCCTGGCCCAAACCAATCCTACAGGTTCAGAGCCTGTCTGACACAGACCTGCCCACAGAGTACCACACAGAGCTCAGGAAATTCAAAGATTAAAATTGACAGTGACTGCCATAATCCTCTCTTTATTTTCACTTTCATGGCTTCCCCCTTCAAAAATATTTATCTACAAAGAAAAAGTGAATCTCCAGATAACAACAGAGAAAAGAGCTCAGAATCATGTTTGACCAAGCAATCTCCAGCTCCCTCAACCCCTAAGTTATGTTCACATCAAGATACATGTGAACTTCTTCCACCAAAACCTGCCAGAAGAATGACAGAGTATCAGAACCATTCCTTTGCAGCAGCCCTTCAGTGCAGCTATGCCAGATAAATGCACTGCTTTTAAATCCTTATTCCTGATTTCCAGTATTAATCAACAAATTTGCATACACAAGTGAACCCAGAAATGCTCTCTGAGGCTGGAACAGAAGCTGACAGGAGCTGGCTGCCAGCCTGTGTGTACAAGCCGGGCACCAGAAGCCCTGCCCACAAGCAGATTGTATCAGCCCAGACACTCCTGGTACACTCAATGCCTGCCGACTACACCCACAAGCCACACCCATCTCCCCAATTACTCCTGCCTTCATCATTCCTTTTCCCTCTAGGCCTGCAGACAGTTCTGTATCTTGCTTCCTAACAGACATAACAAGGCCTTTGATGTTCTCATCACTTCTCTTTAACTTCCATTATAGTCAGCATTTTCATTGAGACTGAAATTAGAGCTTAATGCTCCTAGTTTAAAAAGACTTTCAAATAAGTCAATTAAATGTATCAAGTGACATATATATGTTTTTTAAATGCAAAAGCCCTATGCAACTAATTGGACTGGACTTTTTTTTTTGTTCACTTGAGCTGACAGTGTTCCTTTCAGTATCAAACTGAAATGCCAAGAAAATAACACAATTTCTAAAAATGCCCATCCTAATGAGGGAGGAAGACATTTTAAATATATACCTCCTTACTGCTGAACTGGTTACATTTATTTTATGTGAGTTTGGTATTGTACACTCCTCTATGACTTACACTCTGACGACAGCAGAAAAAACAGGCCAATATATAATTATAAGGAGGGAAAAGTGGAAGCAGTTGCTCAGGCAGCTGACAAGGAGGATGTGTCCAAAGCAGAACATTGACTTTTTGATTCCCAGGTACACACCTAAGTAACAACACAGAAGATTCATAGGTAAGACTTGAAATTTTCACATTTCCAATACATTTGAGGAATGGAAATGGAAGCAACCAATCACCCATCCAACAGAAGGTGCAAGTCAAGGGCTACCAATGTGTAACAAAAATGTGTCTTGGGACAGGCTTATTGTGACATGCTGACAGAGGCTCCTGTCCTTGTATTCCATCCAAACCTCATCCTCCCAAGGGACTTTTTGCTGACATCTTAAATATTTTAAATCACAACAGTTTGTCAATATTGCTAATAATTTTAGACTATGGAAATCATGAGTCTTCCATGAGGCCATGTCTGAAGGCACACAAAAAGGATTATAAAGGGCTGTTGGGTTTGGTAAGAGCAGTCCATATGCTTTGGTACTACATGAGCACTGCTCATGCCCTGTACCACTCCTCTTCTTGAAAAGGAAATTTAGTGTAAGGACAAGGTAAATTTTTCCCGCCTTGTCTCAATTAAGAAAGTATTAAAGTCTTAACAAGTTTTTATTCAAGCATTCTGTATTTCTAAGCACACCCATATATCACAGCCTTCTCCACAGGCACTCCATGTCTTGGCTTTTTCTCCTCCAACATCTGGTATTCTTATTTCACAGTTACATTCAGGATTTTAAGATGCCCAGAACTCATTTTGAGCTTGGCAGCAGACAAGTGGCTTCTGTTTCACCTTGGACAAAGCCTGGTGCATAGAAGATACCACTTAAATGGCCATGTATCATCAGCAGGACCTCCTCATTGCTCCACAAATTTCATGAAACCCTGTAACTCACGATGCAATGGAAGCTGCAGGATTGAGGAGAGGGAACAGAAAGGCAAGGTCTTGCCTGCTCAGTGAGATCAGCACCAGGAAGAGCTACTTTAGTTCTTGGTGGGCAAGAGAGGGTGAAAAGCACACTCCAGATTTTAACTACAAACGTCACATATCTAAATTGTCAGAAAAACACCAAAACCAGATTAATTTATTTGCAAACAATTGAAAGCTGAGAGCAAAGGACAGTTAGTTTAGGGACTGCCTGACAGCTCCATCATAATAGCTCATTATTTTCATGCTTTCATAGCCTAAGGACTTTGGGCACATTAACAACAAATAAACTTCTGAGGATAATTAAAACATAACGAGAACTCCTTCCTTAAGCGAACACAAGAGAGAAAGCAAAGACGAGTTCCCCACATGCCATACCAGTATGTGACAAAAGGTAAAATCAATGAAGATAACAAAACCCTGGGAGTTGTTTTATTTTTAGGCATCTCCCAACCTTTTCTTCTACTTGCCAGTGTGCCTTTCTGGCTGGCTGAACTAGTTACTCAAAGCACCTGACAGTTTCAGCTGACTCAAGGAACACATTTAAGCTTTATCTGTGCAGCAGAGTTATTTGCATCAACTCAGAGTCTGTGCTTTTGACAGTTGTCTCATTTAATTGAGTAAAAAAAGCTGTCAGTCTAAAGAAACTGAGCCCAAGGTAAACTCACTTTGAACTAACCATCTGCCAGAGCATCTCTCAGGACAGTCAATACTTACGGATATGGTGAATCCAGTTCTCTGGATCCCTAATTAGATCATTCCTGAATTAAACTGTCAATGGCCCTAAAAATTCTACGTGCACTTTGCAACTACTGAGCTAAGTCTCTTTTCCCTAAAGACAAGCATTAGGGAAAGCCACAAACTCTCTCTGATAACTATACAGCAGAACAAAAACATTTTCACAACAGATGAAATCCATACAGCCACCCCCCAAAAATCCATTTCTATGAATATGCTGCTCCAAATACAGGTTTCCATGTTGTATCAGAGCATTCAAACAAAAAAGCAGCAATATCCCAGAAGAGAGGAGAAAAGCAGATAATATTGCCCTGGGGAAGATTTTCCTTCATTTCCCAGCAGTGCTGTGGCTCAGGCCTTGTCAGGGAATTTACTAATTGGAGTGCATAGACAGGACTCTCAGTTGTTGCAGGGCCACAGCCTTTCCAGCTGCAGAAGTAAACAAATTAACTCCCTCACATTAGTAAGCCAGGGAATGAAGAACCAGATTTACCACTAATGCAACTCATGTTCCTGAGCCTCCCTGGTAAATGCAGCCTGCTGCACACACAGCACCCAGCCTGACACTGCTAAAATAAGATTTCACAGGGGTCTGATGCTCATTATCAATTACAATCTCCACTGCCATTTTTTTTTTCCTGCAGAGGAATAATTTTTAAACTCACTCCTCTATATGGATTCTCTAGTGTCTAATAATAAGTACTTTCATTTAATTGCTTGCAATTAAGCCTGTTCTGTATGCCTGTTCCCAGAAAACTTGCGGATATGTCATTATCTTTGAAACATCTGTCCTTCTGTCAAACATGACCAAAACTGATGGATTGAAGAATAGCAGTGGGAGGGGAAACATATCTAAAATTGAAATCCCCATGAAAGAATGAGAATGAAAGGAAATATGAAGATGACAACCTTGAGGGTGAGAAGAGTAAGAAGGAAAATGAATGGAAATATCATACGATTAGTTTATTGACAAGAAACAAACAGAAGTTGGAAATCTATCGGTGTTCATTCTGTTAACCAATCTGCCACTTCAAACCTTCCACCTCTGTTTAAACCCCACTATTTTCATGCAGCAGCAGAAGCAACATAGCACTGGAATACAAGTATTAGAGAGCTTCAAAAGCTGCTGGGATCTGGTTTAGCTTCTCTGGAAAGTCTAGACAGGCCATTTCAGGAGCTGTAGCTGAGTGCTGGAGAGCTACAGGTTAATTTAGCACACTTAGCAGATGCAAATTAACCCTATTTATCCTTATTTGAGGTTAGGGATGTTAGTGTCCAGTCTTGCAGTGAAAACAAAACCCTGAAATCAGGAAGATGTGACGAAAAAGGCAAAGTAACAAAGACAGCTGCTTCTGTGCAACTCCAGCTACAGTACAAGGCGGGAAGACAGGGAAAACAGAAACTTCACTCCACATACAGCACTCCTTTTTCACTGTCTTGCTTTCATCCACAGCATCCTGGCTTATCTAAAAAACTATTTGTCAGCTAACTGAATTCTCAAGTCACTGGAAATTAATTCCACATTTGTAGTTTCTCTGGTATATTCTCAACCCTTTGAAATACACGAGGAATTAATCCATTCAAAGAGGTCTGTTGCTCAAAGCTACCCCTTCTCTCTTTTTTTTTGAGGAAGGATTCAAGCAAATATAAGAGCCTGGGGTTTACAACATGCATTTTGTACCTGGCCATGACCTGCTAATCTTCAAAGTCTATTGATCCATGAATGTTTCTGGAGTAAAATCATTGATTCTTTAGAGAGCCAGAAAGAAGCAGCTAAAATGAGAACGTCTGGAAAACCTGTATAAATAAATGGTAAAATTTCAAATTGCTGTAATGGAAGACTTTCAGGCAGTAAATGTACTATTATGACAATTTCATGAGGATTCCTGGCCTTGGGTTTGATTTGGGGTTTTTTGGTAGGCTTTTTGTTTGTTAGATTTGGTGGGTTTTTTAACAATATAGTGGTATATAAAGGGCCAAATCCTACACTCAGTTATGCAACGTGCAGATCCTGACAGCAGCTTCCTAAGTGCACCTGCAAGTACATTTAGGCCCTAGAGTCAGCCATAAAAATTTAAATGATATTGCATATGTAGAGCTGGAAATGTCATTCTATCTGAAACATTTCCCAATCGGTAGCAGACATAAATTACTTCAAAATGAAAAATATTGCATAGGGCTTTAATAAAAGGAATTTGAAAAGGTCTCAGTTTATAACAATAATTGCATTAGGTCTGACACAGACTAACTGCAGTGGGCCACCTATTCTCAACATACAGTTTTGACTAGTTCTTTTTTTGTTCACAATGGATTACAAGTATGAGTTTTTCTGATTACTGCCTAAGTCTGTAAAGAATGCAACAGTCACAAGAAAGGAAGGACTCTTCCTGCATGAACAGGAACACAGGGCTGCATCTCTGAGTGAAATCATGTTCAGCTTTACTCGGTTAACAATGATGCTCAGCAATTTGAAAATTATGCCCTTTAAAAACACAAAGATCCAGTACTCAACCTCCCAAGGATTATTTTTTAAATTTTGGCTAGAAGGAAAAAGTAGAAACAGATCACTTGGGTTCAATTTATCTTTGCCCTAGAAGTGCAAATGGGGGAAGTGCACCCTAAATGAACTCACCCATCTCTAACCCTCTCTTGTAATGCTGGTGAGACAAATTCCTCTCCTGCACCTGGCCTGAAGCACCCATGGTGTCAATACGTGAATTTGCAGTGGGGTCACTTAAATTTGTCTGGTTTACAGGAGAGAAAAGGTATGCTCAGGGTGATTCCCTGACGAATTCAGACATCAATCTTCAGAAGAGTTACCCTCTTGATTATCCCCTGAAGGTGCCAGCTTCTGTATGTTAGACCATACAGGGCATTCTGAAGAACTCAGATATACATATCTACCGTGCAAACATCATGGATTGTTAGAGGAATCCTACATGGGATGACTTCCCTGTGCTGCAGTTTGGGTGAGTAAGAGGTATCAATATTGCATACCTGGAGAGAAGCAGTATTTGAACACCCTACCACAGCTAATCACAGTGGAAAGTGAAACACAATAATGCTTCTTATCAGCCATGGAGACTTGCTCCTCTCCTTCCAATGCTTTCTGAACAACTAAGAAAGGGAAATGATCAAAACAGGGAATGCAGCCCTTGCTCACCATTTGCAAGGAACATGGGAAGCTTCAAGGCCACTATAGAATCAGAGAGGAGCAGAAGGGCTGTAAAGTTGGATTTTGGGAGGACGCTGGGTAAACATCTCCCAGCAGGGAGCTCTGCCTTGCTGGGGCTTGCGACACACAATAATGCAGCTGAGAGTCAGCACGCAGGGCATTCCACCACGGCTTAAAGGAACCATTATCAACACTGTGCACTTGAAGCAATTTCAAAACATTACTCACTCATTTGGTTCCCAGACATCAGAAGCCTCTCAGAAGAGGTTTCTCTCATCTTCTGCTCTTTCCCATTCTGTATTATGCAGGTTTCTTTATTTGCCCATTAATCATCTATGACACAAAAAATATTTTCATACTTCTTTCCTCAGCCCAAAGAGCAGCTTCCACATGCTCTTCAGGATTTATGCTTCCAGAGACAAGCCCCACTCAGGATACCACACTAGGATTCTCCCTCACTTCTGCCAGAACTCTTTAGGGTCATAGGCTCACACTGAACCTCCATGGAAGGGTCACAGGGAAATCTGATATAGGCAGCAGGATATACCTTCTCTTACTTGTCAAATCTAAAGTGAAGAGTACTAATCACTCTAGGAGGAAATAAATCTTTTTTACTTCAGGCTAGACACAGCCCTACCTGCCACAGAAGGTGCAAATTCCACACATCAGCCTAACTGGGGAAGAAACAGAGCCTACATTGGTTTTAAAGCAAGGGAAAAAGTAATGACCAAAGTATTCCCACTTCACAAAGTCCTTATGCATTGAAATGGCTGTGGCTTTACTGTGCAGGGTATCAATGACAATAGCAGCAATGACACTCCTACTGCAACTGATTTTATCAATACTGTCTTTTTGCCTGTAGGAGCCCACAATTTTTATTCTGCTTGTTTGGTAAGACTTTTTACTTTGTGTTATTCACATTGCATGGCTATTTCATACCACACAATATTGATCACATAGCCAGCATCACCAAGGCAAAAGCAAAGGAAAACCCAGCACTAATTTACTTTTTATAAACCCTACACAAACTGATTTAAAAGTAAAGGGTTGTGCAGGAAACATTCCAAGGGCCAACAAAACCCCTGGATATGTTTATTGCCACTTCCAGTGAGCAGAGGCCAGTGACACAAACTGCACCTGTGGGGCTCTGCAGTCTGCTCTCACCTAGCCTAAGCAATTAAGTTGCAGAGGATTTCACAAAAAACATCCCTTTCCCTCAGGCTGAGTCTTACAGAGAGAATATAAGCAAAACAAAAGCATTGTAACCAGCCTCATGGCAAAAATAAAACCCCCTTGTGATGGTACCTCAAAGCATGGCTGGGCTAGCAGCTCCCTTGACCAGAGCACTTGTTTAAACAGGGACTTTGCCTAGGAAACACTAGATAGTGCCTCTTTAATATTCATAATTGGTAGTGACTACTGCCAGCCCATAATCTTAGATGTTTTCAGCAATCAGTTAAAGTTACTTGAAAAAAATCTGTGCACAAAAATGTCTTCAAAGAGACTGGTGCTTAATTTTGTCTAGCCAGAAGGAAGGTTGTTAGGACAGAGATGAGCAAAGCTAAATTTCATTAAACTATCACCAAGTTTACTCACCATGAAAAACACTGGCTATAAATGAGGAATAAGACATACAAGAAATAAATAAGTGAGAAATACCTACAGGCAAGAGACTGAGAGGGCTGGAGCATTAAAGCAGCACAGAGAAGAAAAAGCAAAATAGTTAAAGTTACTCCAACACAAGGCAAGGGTAACACAGCTTATTAATTGTCAGTGGAGGGAGACCTCAATTCCACTACACTTTCAACAAAAAAGCATACCAGTCAGTAAAATAATAACCTACTGGAACATCATTTTGATTAGTTTGATTGTCAGTACTTATCTTACTAAGATAAAAATCAACACTTCCCCTAACTCTTTCCAGCTGTTTATCTTTCAGAAGCAGCTCTCCAATGCATCCATTTAGTAATTTATGAGCAAACCTGCATCTGCTCCAGTTGTTCATCACATCTGTTTTCTGAAACAAAAACACCTTCTTGTCTCCATTAATTGGTCACTAAATTTTGATACCAACAGTTCATCATTTGTTATAATTTTGTCAATTAAAAAATAAAATCAGCCTGAAGATGATCTCTACTAATGGGATATCGCTGCATTTGCTGTTACCTGAAACCTTGCTTTGCTCTTTTACAATTACTTGATAAAACTTCTTGTTAAATGCTTTGAATGGAATCTTCATAGCTTAATTTATCTGGTTAATTCTACAGAGATAATAAAAAGCTGAAAGGATGACCAACAGTGTTTTGGATGTCTCCCGTTTCTGAATTCTGCTGTGACCCACCCTGAAGGGGAAGGAAGTACCTACCCTGGCACTTCCATCTTCCAAACTGGCACTCAATCTAAAGTACAGAAAAGCTTACAGATCCCATTTATAAAAATGCCTCAGAGTTTCAAAGTGACACAGACCCATAAGGGGAGATGAATTTTCACAACTGTTCCACAAAAGCAAATACAGCACATGCACCATTATCAATTAATCAATGTTTGTTTTCTTTTCTTGATGATCCTCCTTTCCTCCAGGACCATAAATATTTTACTTAACTCTTAATATCCACCAGCTCCCACCATCCTCATGTTGGAAAAAGAGCTTTTTAGAAACCTGCTCAGCTCAGAAATGAAAGCTGAAACAAACTGTTTGAATAAATATAAGCACATCTCTAGAAATAATTCTCGTGTTAGAAAAATTACTCCCACGCCCACTTGGGTGTGATAAATGCTAAGAGTAAAACTTGTTCTGCTTCCTTCCACCATACAGAAAAGAAGGAAAGAAATCAATGTTGTTTTGCTGCATAAAGCTTGGTAACACTTGCATTAGCAAGATTCAAACAGCAGGGAGACCGGAAGCTTACCTAATCTCTTGGGATGCAGTGCAACCTACTTCAAAAGGACAACATGTAGGTATTGAGGAAGCAAGGAAAAAGAATTTCAACAGACATTTCTACTGGTAAAGTGGGAATTTAAATTCAGACATCAGTGATCTCAGGAAAGATACAAAAATTGGAGTCAACAGAAACCAAACCCATTCTTTAACAGCTGAATATAAAAAGTCTTCAGTAGAACTGACAAAATGATGATGGATCAAGTAGCTGAAAATCAACAGACATAAAAGCAATGAGAATTAATGGAGAGTCATTACACTATTAACAGGATTTGCATGATGCCTCAATTTAAGCTCCTCATACTAAGATTGGAGGGGTTCTATTGATACTTGGGCTGCTTTCTGGAAGCTCAGTTCCATTTCAAACCTACTGCTGAATTTGATCTGTGTTTGAAATACGAGGTGTACCATGCACAGTGCAATATTCAGTTATGGTAACTGTTGCTTTGGAGGCTGATCTGAGAAGAGTCCAGTCCCACTGACAGCCAAGATTCCATCTCTTCTCCAGTTGCTGGAGGGTACACAAGCCTCCTTTTTACTCCAAAGTCTATCAAACACAGGTTCCCCAGTGCTGAACACAGGAACTAAAAAGCAGATCTCAGGTTTGTTTCTCTGGCTAAAGCCCACAGCAGTGATCCATCTCCCCTTTGCTGGAAAAGGTTCACTTAAATACAGCTTCAGACTGGAACTAACAACCACACTTCCTTTCCCATTTTAACAATCACCTGTCTCAGCAAGATACTGCTAATAAAAAGCTGAAGGGATGACTAACAATATTTTGGATATCTCTAGTTCCTGAAAGTGCCTTTGGATAAAATTTGCCCTTAATCCTTCTCTGTAACACAACTGCATATTAGCAACTTAAAGTTACATAACACACTGTATTTCAATTCTTTTCACATCTCGGATCTGAAACTCCAGTTCACATTAAACACTCTTTGATGGTTAATGATACCAGCTTATGTGGAGCCAACACTGACATTTTAGGCTTAGAATCTGCAGCAGTGTGGGATGTGGCCACCAAACCAGAGCCTTCCCAACACCCTTTGGTCCCCAAGCACTGCCACTGTCACCTCATGCACACGAGGGGAACACAGCTGTGTCCAACAGGGGAGGGAGCTCCAGGGAGAAGGAGGGTTTAAAGCCCAATCCTCCCTCTCAGTTTCCAGGTATGGATCTGACCAGGTAGACAGAACCACAGGAATTCAAACAGAGTTTGTGGTCGCTGCTTTCATGCTCTCCTGCAAGACCTTCCCCTCTTGGTATCTCAATGGCCACAGGAAGGACTCTTATCAGAGACAACAACTGAATTAACCTCTTGCAGCACAAAAGAATGTAAAGTATGGACATTTCAGACCCCTGGCCCACTGCACTGAGCACAGCACCTCTGGACACCTGGATCCAGGTGAACAAATGGCACAGACAGAAAAGCACATCACATCTGCACTACATCCTTCCAGTCTCATCATGTTTGAGACAAATGTGATGGAATGGATAACCTCCCATTTGGAATATTGATGAGAATATTCAAACAGCAGTAGGAAACAAATTAATAACCACATCTGTGTCATTGGAAGGATTTTTTCCTCCAAATTGTCTTTAAGGAAAATGTGAAGAGGCTAATTATTATGGCAATGCCTTGAATAAAGTGTTATTACATGCATTAGGAATGTCTCCACAGATTAGAAGCCTACCTGACTTTGCAAAACTGAGTGATTGCTGTATTGCTATTAACTGCACATTAGAAGACAAATTACAAATAAAAGTGTAATCTCTAAAAGTTGGCAAGTAGAGTGCTTAGTCCTTAATAAAGGCTGGTGGAAGTCATGCAGAACAGCTTCATATGATTTAAATCTAAAGTATGTTTTAAATTTAAATTACCTTAAAGGTATTAAAAAATCTCTAATGCTTTAATTTTAATATTGCTTTATTATTCACTGTATGTTCTTGGTTTATGTCTATAAAACTTTTCCCTCAGTAAGGTCCAGCAGTTATAAGTCTCTCTGCTTAAAACACACAGGAAAAATATGAAAAAATATTGCAAATCAAAAGCAATGTCTTTACATCTAAAACATTGCACTGGAAAAACATAATGCAGAAATACTTACTGTTATGGAGAAATATCACACAGAGATGTTAGGATTACAAAAAAAACCTTCAACTGCTTACATTTACATTTAAATGTGGTTGCAAAAACCAGACACTACCTGAGACAGACTAAAACCAGGTTTCTCTGTACTGATCTGGTTAAAGTACGCTGAAAAATACTTAAGAACTTCTACCTAAAGAAGGAATACTGCTTACCCCTACCACTGCCATTCATCACTTTTTTATCAAGTTTTAATACTTAACTTATATTGCAAAACCTTTTTTGTTGCACACCCCAGGTCTGTAGTGTCCACTTTGCTGAGGAACCCAAAGTCTTTCATATAAATGAAACCAGGTAACTGCACTGACCAGCAGAGGAGTAACTGCACCTTGGTAAGGGCTAAGCAGAGACAGATCCCCACAATCTCCTGAGGATTGTCAGCACTGCCTCTAGAGCAGAGCCTCAGCTAACACAGCAGTGACAAATAAAGTTGCCATCCTCCCCAGCCCCCATTTCCTCCAGCACATCAAGCTAAAACTCAATAGAGGGCAATTTTTAAGGAAAAAAAACCCCAAACAATAACGTTGGTTTTGCTACACTTGGACACACAACAAAGTGATAAATGCTCCCTTCTGCTGGCACAGCTGCACCCACACCAGCAGTTCAGACTGCAGTGTCAGTGAGAGTGGGGAATTTTCAATTCCTGTGCCAACAAAACCCACAGGTATCCCAGGACACGTGCATGGAGCTGGTCTGACAAAAGGACACCTCGGCCAGATGCTGGGCAAGAAGAAAAACCATTAGGGCACAGCTGCTGCCTCCCTGTCCAGCATGGACAGAGGGAAAAATGCCAAACTTCTTCATGCCTGTCCTTCTGGGGGAAATTAACACCTAAAAAGTCAGACTTTCAGGTACCTTCTACAGCATTTCAATGGTCTGGTGCTGCTTAGACCACAGACAGGGAAAAAATGGGGCGCCTCTCTTACACCTTCTGCCTTTCTGTGTCCCCACAATCTGAAACTCAACACGTCTCAGCACAAAGCTCCAGACT
Source organism: Argya squamiceps (assembly GCA_037834095.1). Classification (NCBI taxonomy): domain Eukaryota; kingdom Metazoa; phylum Chordata; class Aves; order Passeriformes; family Leiothrichidae; genus Argya; species Argya squamiceps. The sequence continues at coordinate 16,502,321 of JBBMKD010000022.1, forward strand.
GTGCAGCCCATAAGCACTTCCAAGAGTTGTGATCACGGCCTGAATAGGCCTGAAGGCAACGTTTCTGATGGAGCAACATGAAATCCTAATCCTTATTTCCATGCAGGGAAATGAGAGGAATGAATGAAATGGGAACAGAGTCCAGAAGACAAAATCCCACTCTGACATTCCACCATTACTCTGTCCCCTCTCCCACATTAGTGTCCCCTCACATATATCACAATAACATGTGATGCCTTAATTAAGTTATTGCCCAAACACAGGAAGATGCTCCTTTTGTCTTAAGCACATCATGTCCACAATCATTTCATTACAGCTTTAGACTTTTGGTGACAAATCCCACACAGGCAGGAGAGCAGTTATAAAGTATCTTGGAATGTTATGACACTAAGATTTCAGTAAGTCAGTATAAACAAAATACTGCTGTAACTAAAATATATTCTGCTCCTAAGGGAGAGAGGACACAAGATGGGAATTCAAGGCACAGAGTAACACAAATCCTGAATTTAATGTGTACCATCACTTGACTACTTTTTAAAGTAATTTCTCTTACAAACAAAAAACATTTGGTAGTAGCCTCTAATACTGTGCTTAGTGCTTTTCCAAAGAGCTCAGATTCTGTCCCAGGACTGCCTACCACAAAGTAAATGCAGCCCTCAAGTCACTGATAAGGGTTTGAAGAAAGGACCTCTTCAGAGATGCCTCACCAGTTAACGTCAAATGACAACAACAACAACAACAACAGGTATCTGAGTAGAAACTACCAGTCCTAAGCTCTTCCCCCCACATTAAGGGACCAGGGAAAACAGCATAAACCTTTTCAAGGGAAGCCTGGAACTTATCATGCCACCATTTAGGAGACAAGATGTGTTTTCTTCATAAAGAGTCCCCACAGCACCCCACTGTTAGTTCACAACTCTTTTTTTTTCCCAAATATTTGCACTGTTGCTGGACCATAAAAACAGGCTTTCATTTTAATCTGCTTAACACACTGTGGGAAAGGGCTCCTAATTTCACAGGACCGAGATAAGACAAATAATTCATATAACTCATTAGCACAACATCTATGGCAAAAGAATTGAGTCAGAGCTCATTGGAAACAATAGGGTGCTGCAGCAAATCTGAGGCAGCTGTCTGAGACCACACCATGCACTAAAACACACTTTATTACACTCCATAGCAAAGACAAGATCACAGAATAAGAATATATTAATTGTACAGAGGAAATAAGGCAGTAAATTCCCCTCCCCTCAGCAGACACTGTAGCTTCCCCCACTACTCCAGTCCTTTTGCAAATGTTTGGGGTTTTTTTCCAGGCCATTCTCCAAATCAGTCATCTTTCTTTTGTGCCCTTTCATTACACTTCTTCCTTAAGTTCCACATCTTTCTTTTACTGTTCATTACCCAAAACTACCCTGCTCCCCCTTTGGCTTCATTTACTTCCTTTCTGGGTTTGTTTTTACATTTTCTATTGCTGCCTTTCCAGAGCCAAGTTTGCTTCCAGTGTGCATTCTGCTGTGTGCAGAGAAAAGCAATGCAACAAAATATTTTCAGCGCTGGCATTGAGTCCCCACCTCGCCACTTGTGATCATTTGCTCTCAAATCCCTAAAGACATTCTGCTTTGAACCTCTGCTGTGGCAAAGAAAACAAAGGATACGTGGAAGAAATTCTGAGGAGACTTGCCAATTGCAGAGATCTGTGACAAGCCATTTCTACAGTCTCTAAACTGGGCTGAAAACAACAGGAAGGTGGACTGGGGAATGCTGGAAACCCAACACTGAGGCCAAGTGCAGCTGGCTAAATGGAAGCCCGTGGTTATCTGTAAACCTAGCTGCTCTGCTAATCCTGCCTTCATCCAGAAGCTTTTGTCCTTATCCTCTCTAAGGTGAATGTTGTATGGGGGCAGCGTTCTTCAGAGAACTGAAACCAAAGACTTTAGTGACAGACTGCCTTGAGCACTGCTGTGGAAAGTTAATGACTTGCTAGAATTTTGGAAGGATTTTGCTTCCGTTTCAAAATGAAGAAAAATCTTCCCTGGTTCTTTTTCACAGCCTTAGATACTACACTACGTGTCACACTAAGGCATCCCTGGGATACTGCTGACCTGGCCTGCTATTTCCAGGGGGGTATTATTATCCAAAAAATTAACAACTGTAATTTCTCATGATAGAACTGTGAATCTCTAAAAGGAAGCCAAGTGGTGTAGTGTGATTTACTCAGAAAAACAAAACAGGAAAATAATTCAGTTATGATCAAATCATGTTAGAGGCAGCCAATATCGAGAGAGAGAAATGCCAATAAGGCAGGCCACCTCAACAGTCAGCTTATTCAATTCTCTGAAGATAAATCCCTACAATCAGTTCACCTTTCCCTTCATTTTTTCCATCACAAAACAAAAAGAGACTTTTTGATTGTTATAAGAATAGAGCTAGGATGTCAGTGGCTACAAAGTAAAACCTTTAGTAAGCCTAGCAAACACACTCCATGTACAGCAACAGACAAGTGCAACTCAGGTTCTGTACCTGAGGAAATTCCTGCTCATCTCCTAAGAGCTGCTCTGAAGTAAGGATACAAATCCTTCTCCAGCACTGAAGCCACAGCAGGATCCTGAAAGCAAAATTATAGCAGGGTAACAATGTATCTGCCAAAATAATTACAACTACTCACCCAGCTGAAAACTACAGTTAATTCATCTTTTATCCAGAGTCTTTTTCCTTGGTGCTAAAATTGCTTATTTTTCTTAAACCATTTCCCAGTGCAGTTCTTGATGACTTGCAGCTCTCTCTTGATCTTTACTACACAGGCAGCCCTGGTTTTACCCTACACTGAAGTACCATCACTGACATCAACAGAATCACCCATGATGCTTGGGATTAAGCACACACAAACTGTCACAGGTCCAGTCCTGTGCCAGCAGAGCAGAACACTTCTAATGGCCAAGGGTGGCTTTCATGCTGCCAACACACAAACTAATCTGATCTCTGGTAGATTCACACTCATGAAAACCAGATGATTTCTTAAAAATACGCTTGATTCCAGCAGAAAGTTACAATCATTAAGAGTGTTGAGTGGAAATGAAATCTCTAGAAACAACTGAGTGGTTTGGTTTTTGAAAGACTCTCAAGGTGTAAAGCCTGTCTGGCTATTGATGGATTGGCAAGATTGCCAAGGGACTGAAAGTACACCACCCCTACACATAGCTTTGTCCATTATTCCTCCAAGCATCAGCCCTGGCAAGAGCTGCTTTGTGCTCTGACTGACTTTCATGCATTATCTCAAGCACTCTGACTCCACACAAGATGTCAACAGTTCAGTATACCTCATCAGAATTTCTGAAAGGCCTCTCTAACAACCCAGGCAGTAAAGGACCCTTTCCCAACTTCTGTAATGACAACACAAGTGACTAACAAAACTCCTCTTGAAGATTACACAAATGAAGCAGGACGCAGAGAGAGGGTTTTGATATGCCCCAGTTTCCTTTGAGATGGGTTTTATTTTATTTTTTTAATTATATACATGATTTAAGAGATGCTTTGTGCTGACAGGTTTTTTACTTCAAGTAAAGTATTAGCAAAAGGTGTATTTCTCACTGTCTTATCAACTTTCAAGACTTCTTACAAAGAAATAGTTCAAACCTTACCTTTCTGCCCTTAGTTAAAATGTAATGCAGCAGAGGCCTCTGATTTACATTTGGTTCAGACTTCAGCAAAGTCATCCATTAGTTCATAAAAGGCATTCTTTCCTACCTCTGCATTTGAAGAGAAACTATGAGGGGAAATCCTGCTTTAAAGTATGCTCGTAATCCCACTACAGGAATAAAATAAACCCTGTAATCAGTATTTCACAAGTCTTGGCCTTGGTTTTATCCTTGACTGTATCTAACAGACCTTGCTTCAGCGCCAAAACAGCCAGGCCAAGCTCTACTAATACATAATTTAAACCTTCCCCATGGTGTCTACAGTTTTGCATATATATTTATTTCAGAAGTGCACGCCATACACTTGCACATAGTATAGAAAAAACTCCTCTCTCACAGGTCAGGAGTTGGGGATTCTATTGGATGCACACTCAACAGCACTTTGCTGTATGGTCTATCTCTGGGGTTTGATTTTTGTTTTTCCTTCTGTCTTCTTTCAGCCATAGCATCAAAACTAATTGCAGAATTCCTGGCAATATATTCCCCACTCTTCACACAAACAACCTCTTTGGACAAGCATGCCATTTTTAAAGATATTTATAAGTGTAATAAAACTCAAAAAAAAAAATAAAAAACAAAAAGGAAGAGGGGGTTCTCTGTCCAACCTCCTTCTAGGAGTTTTAATTTCCATCACCTCTGCATATCAAATCTTTCAAAATATTTGAACAGTTGCAGAACTAAAGCACACAGACATATTGTTAATTAATGCTGTAAATACCCCACAGTCTGTATGAAATGAAACATTTAAAAAGAACAGCAGCCCCACAGTTTTCCACCCCATGATCACTACACCTGCCTCATTAATCTCCTGCACCCATGTGAAGTAAATACATAGTACAACTACAAACTAAAAACCAACAAAGCCTTTAAAAACGGTTTAATTTGATTCTACAAGGGAGGTTATCATAATCCAACTCTGCTTTCTCACATTCTGCTGGCAATTTCTCTCAGCTCAGTTTCCACACTAACTTTGTTCTCCATCTCCCAATCTATCATGCTGTTATAATGCCAGCTCAAACGCTGTTTGTAACAGCGCAGCAATTTCTCAGAAGTTGCCAAGCTTCATAGTGTGCTCCTGCAGAAGTGCATGGAAATTATTAGATTAAATTACAAATGAAAGACTCTGCAGTTGGTCATTATTACTAGGACATTTATGTACATTCAGTTGATCATGAATTTTTGACTTCTGTTCCTTTGCAGATCTTCTGTTTATACTCTGTTCTGGTAGATTACATGGGAAGGGAAATTGAAGACAACTGGAAAAGAGCTTTATTTTCCCCACAGACACCAACATCCTCACACGACAAGGCCTGACACCCACCTCCCCCAGTCCCTACTGCCTTAGTGTCAAGAGATCCCCTAGAACCATTTTTAAAACCTCTGTGAATATGAGCACATTTCACAGACAGCACCTCCCTATTTAAGGAATTCACCAGCCAAGAAACTTGCTTTACAAAGCAAGACCTGCAACATCCCAGGCGTCTCCCCTGGTTTATAAGATTTCACATACCAGCATGAACCAAACAATTAATACATCCAGAAATACCTGAAAACATTGATCATTCTGCAACTGGTGATCACAATAGGGTGAGCAGCAGGATCGTCAATTATCTCACTGCTGGGGGTATCATTTTCAGGAAGGTATTTCAAACCAATTTCTTGACCATACACTGCCACCGAAAATATCTAGTAATTTTCTACAGGAATAGAGCTGTTTGACCCAATTCCAATGCAGATAATTATATTATCTGTATCCAGAATCCCTCTGAGTGTTTCAATCAGGTATGGTATTCTTCACTTTCCGTTCTGATCTGCTTAGCATGGCTGAGCACCATTAAACAGCTGTCAGATTCCACACAAGAAGTGGCTGGATTTCAGTAATAAGCAAAATGCTTCCCAATAGTGTTTAAAACACCTGGGGATCCTTCCAAATGAACAGTGCAATGAGGCTAAACTGTAAGATTAAACTGCTGTAAAATAAGCCCCACATTTTCTTCATGAAAATACACACCCCAATACACTTAGTCTCTGAAGGGCTCAGTTGTTGCCAAGAATGAAACATACCTAGATGAGACTTCAGATAACGGTATGAAGAATAATTCACAAGCTTTACATTCAAGAAATTAGAGAATTAACTCCTCATGACACACAACCCAAGCTGTTCTCATGTTTCTATCAGCACAGACCATCTACAACAGATATGCTGAAGTGCTAAACTGTGAGTCATAGAACAGAGCTCACTGTTAGTTCAGCTATCACAAAATAAAATCCCAGGCTCTTCTTCATTTGCAGTCTAAGGAGGTTTTATAGAAAACATTCAAAGAAGCAAGTGAGCTAACTGATCATGAACACTCTGAAGTGAAAAGGTGGTTTCCAATCATCAGACAACAAAGCTGTAGAGGAGCCTCCTATCAGAACACTGGGACCAAAAAAAATCTGTAACAACCCCAAAAACCAGGTGTGATCTGTTTCTGACACCAAATATGCAACATGGATCTAGTGACAGCAGGGGATTCAGACTCTGCTCTGCAGGGCCCTCCTCTGCATATCTGCAAGAATCTGTGCAGGTAAGGATGTGTGACCTGTCTGCCAGCTGTGAGTACATACAAAACCAACAGCTCTGTAAAGTACATTTCCACAAGTGATTATCAGGGCTACAATGACAGCCTCAGCAATAGGTGAAACACGAGATACTTGAAAAAAAGAGTCAAAGAAAACAACACAGCAGAAATCTGCATATGAAGTGTGGATGCTTCCACACATTCGGGAAGTTTCTTCAACACTTTGCCCACCAGAACTTCCTCTTCTGCCAAAGCCACAGAAAACTACAGAACCTCCACAGCAAGCTCAGGTCTAGGTAAAAGCGTGACAGAGAAAAATAATTCAGCTTCTCTGGAGAAGCAGAGGCTGCTCTCCACTGCAGCATCCCACCCCAAGGCCCTGGGCTGACAGGCAGCCTCTTGCCAAAGGTTTGGGATGGACAGACAGCTGAGGGGTGACAACCGCCCTGCCACACGGGAATGGAGGGCCCTGGGTCAAGGGCATTGGTGCATTTTGACAGCTCCTGTAAAGTACCTGAGCCCAGCATTGCCCCTCCCCTGTCCCTGCCTTCCCCAGCTGTGTGACAGCAGCTGCAGCTGCCACTGCAGCCCCTCTGCTCCCCGAGCAGCAGCGAGCCTGGAAACAATCCCACAGATACTCAGCACCCACACTTGCCAGTGCATTTAGATATACTCTGAATCTTAATCTTTTTTTCTTTTTTTTAATGGCTGTTTCTGCAACTGCCTGGCCCTGAAAACACACTCTTAAAAATATTTCTGTAAAGAATGGATCACCTATTCACAAATTAATTTCAAGAGTGATACAGATATCACCGTAATTTAAAACAAGGTTGGGTTTTTTCCTCTTTTTACTGGGATAGCTCTCAGATCAAATCTAATAAAATCGACTGAGTCATTTCAAATTTTCCCCAAGACATATTTTTGTAGCTTAAAAACAAATATCAGAAGGAAAAAAGAAAAAAAGAGACAACCTCCCAAAGCTGAAATTGCCCTTTCCGTTCAGATGCAGTGCTATACCCAAAACTGAAATTGTCACGCAGCCCGTTAATCTCCATTACAAAGTATGTTCTTTATTTAGTAAAATTACAGCATTTGGTTGAACGATAACAGTATTTACATACTGTTTTATGAGCTCCTGAGATGTTTCTCAAGCAAATAAAATCAGAGAATAGGTTACGGTTTATTGAAATAAGAGAACTGCATTGTTCCTAGGAGAACAACATACTGCTGCTATTATTGCTCCTGTGCTACAAACGTTTAAAACAATGCTGTACTTTAAAGGATTCAAAGCACATATCATCTTCCAAAATAGGACTAAATCAGTGGTGCATGCAGAATAGTCCTCAATGGTGACAAAGGCAATCCAAAGGATCTACAGAAAGCGTCCAAATTTACAAAATTCCAAGCGTCCTCCTGAAAACAACATGCAGAATTTTGTATTGGGGCTATGCTCTGTAGAATGGTCTAAATCCAGAAATTGATAAAATCTAGGGAAAAAAAAGTATTTCTAAAGAAAAGAACGCCACAAACCTACTGTTGTCACTATTAATGATGTTACATCCCTACTTGTGGAGCACCACTCAAATTAAAAAAAAAAACATGAAAGCAACATGCCACAATCTACCAGCAGAAACAGGATCAGGATAAATAGATGACATGATAAAAAATTCCAAAGGGTTCTGGAAAACAGAATACACTCAGAACCTCAACAGCAAGAAAAGAAGAACCTACACAGCTGCAGTTTTCAATTATGAAATATTAAGCATCATAAAAATATTTGCACATAGCATCACCCAATGATGCAAGAGCTGTCTTAAATATTTTTCAGCAAGACATCCTCTCTTGACTTACCTCTGAGACCAAGAGCTCAGTTCCAAACAAACTAAGCCTTTTTTAGCAGATTTAAAAGCTCTTTATGTACTTTGCCTTTTAATGAGACAGTAGTTCTCTACTAAAACAGAGTTTATTCAATGACAGCTATTTCTAGGGGGACTAATAGAATGTTAAGCCTTGGATTGCAGCATGGGGAGACCTCCATGGACGTCAAAGGCTGCAAAGTGAAGCAAAAGTCAATAAAAGCCACAGGCCAGGGCCAGAGCTGGCAAGGGAAGCATTCCTCCTACCCAGCATGGCAAACCACAAACCCTTGTTGCAGAACACACACACATACACACTCAGACTGAAATTCAACCTGCTGGTCAGTGACTGGTCTTCAGAAAATTTTAACAACTACTGTCAGCAGTAAAAACATCCCTCTGGGGAAAATCAGGCTTTTTATCCATTTCCTGCTTTTTCCAGTATGGTGACAATTTCCTAACAATCAAGTTTTAATATCAGACTGCAGGGAATTTTTTGAAGCATGCATGCCCCCATACACTAAATATATCACCTAACAACTCCCCATTTGAAAAGTGCTTTTGGTAACTCAGTATTTACGTTTTCAAGTTAAGTATTCTACACAGCAACAGAACCAGCATAACCTCTGCAAAATAAAAACCAGGTTAGGTAAGGATCTGGTGGTGCAGACAGGTTTGCATATCAAGCAATAAAGTATTTTGAAATGATAATATTACAGTAAGTAAAGCTTCACTTAAGAATTTATTCCACAGCAAACTTTCCCCACTTCTCCATCAGCAGCCCTCTCTTTAATTTTGTTTTCTTCATTGCTTATGTACACTGGTTATTATAAACCCTGATGTATCAAAGCAGCTTTGCAGCATGTGCAGCTATGAAAATCGAGGATATGAAACAAATATTTGTAGTGTTTGTCGAGTGAAAAATACGGATTTTTACAGTTACAGAGGTGTATAAATGTGTACATATACCTAAATATCTGTGTATTTGTATCTATCCTCCACACAGCTCACGTGAGAGTCCAGAGCTGCCCTGCTTACAACACACGACAGAACTGTGACCCAAACAAGCAAATTTTTTAACTCAATACACAGCTGAACATATGAGCGTACAAGGTAACAGTTCTAAAAATAATTTCACCTATGCTAGTCACACACTAAGGTCACATTGTTGCCATAAGATATAAAGGACCCTATTAAAAACAAAAAAGAAATCAAGTGCTATTTCGATAGCTTAAAAAAAAAAAATTAAAAACCCCCAAACCTACAAGTCTACAGGGACCCCTAACACCTAATCCATCCATCAAGTCCTGACTTCAAGGAGGCCAAAATGTTGTCATTGTCATGTTTTCCTGGGTGGTTCTGTATGTCCAGGTTTTAACTATTAGAAAGGCACAATCAGCCGGTGTGTACTGTATAGGTCAATTTACTTCCAATAAACTAATTTATGCAACATTAGCACAGAATGCCAGCTACAATTCTCTTACTGTTTGCACTCTAGGAGTAGACTTGTATTTTCTGCCAACTCCATTACATCATCCGAAAAAACCCAAACACTTTTTTTTTTCCCCCCCAAATCCCTGCCACTCTCCTTTTCCTTCTCCCCTCTCCCTTTCCCAAACCCCTCCAAACCACACGCCAATTAGAGCCGCGAGCTTTATTTCGCTTTCCAGGCTGCAGAGCCCGAGCGCGCAGGGCTCTGGCCATTGTGTTGCCGGGGATGCCTCCATCACTGACCTTCGCTTTCCCACTCAGACTGTTACATAACGCAGTGCCTGCCTGCGTGCGGCGACCGGGAGCCCGGGCGGCGTGTGCCTCCAGTGCCTGGCCCCCTGCTCGTCCCCTTCCCCAGCGAGCCCCGGGGGAGGAGGGACATGTGGGTCAGCGGGTTAGCAGTACCAGAGCCCAAACACTTCGGGACCGCCAAAAAAAAAAAAAACAAACCACCCGAGCCCGCCGGAGCCGCCCGGGCTTCCCAGCACCCCCCTCTCCTTTTCGCGTCCATACAGAAGCGACAGCCGAGTGTTACATAATTGATGGGATCCCAAAGTTACCCCCTTCCCCAAAGGCGGCGTAGCCGGCTGCCGGCTCCCTCCCGCCGGCCCCGCTCCCCGGCAGCACCATCTGCCCGCGCCGCCGGAGCGCTGGGCCGGAGAGCCGGGAGGGGGGGGCGTTGTGTAACACCCGCCAACTACGGCCGGCTCCGCAAACATCCAGAAAACTCCCCGACAAATTAAGGAAATTTTCTCCAGTGTTTCTGATTAACCTCGTTACATAAGGCGCTTGCATTCCAAATCCACTCTCGCAAGCTCTAAATATACCCCGCGCAGCCAAACGCTCCCTGCGCACACGCCCGTGGCCACCCGGCCTCCTCCGGCCGAGCCCGCTCCTCCTCGCCTCGGCATCCGCCGAACGGCGCGCTCCCTGCTCGCAAATCGCCTCTAATTAAATGTTTCGGCGTGTGTCATCTCGATGGCTTTTACTGTACGCGGATTCCCTGAGTGGGAAGCTGCCTGGGAAGGGGGGGTGTGGCCAAAAGGGGAAAAATACTGTAAAACACAAGCCAACACATGATCAGCCATATTCCAACCTACAACCCGAACCCCCTCCGTCCGAGGAGAGAAGCTCTCCCCACCGCCGGCGGCCGGGCATCGATGCCCCGGACCCGCCGGCGGCCGCCGAGGGGGCTGCGCTCCCGCCGGGCACGTACTTTTTCGCCGCCCGTCATTTCTTTCAACAGCCGTGTGTATTATTACAGAGCGTTATTTAATTCATTTTTACCCATCACCGAGGGATTTCACCGAGAGAAGCCTCTCTAGCGCGCTCCCCCCTTTTGTAGGAGCAACGCTTCATAAATTATTTACAAGTAATTAAAGCCGCAGCCTCCTCCCTCTCGCACGTCTCGGCAAACTCCGGCGGCGTTTGAAGCCGGGCCCCTGTCCGTGGCCGCGGCGGGAGCAGCCCGCCCCTCACGGCCCCGCACCGCTCCGCCCGGCAGCGCGCAGCTCTCCCGCCGCCGGCTCGGGCGCTACCGCGGCTGACGCCAAACTTCAACCGCCCTGAGCACCTCCCGGGCTGACCCGCGCGGCTCCCAGACGCAACGTGAGGCAGGAGAGGGCTTTGACAGCTGGCGGCAAGGAAAGGGGGGCTCGTTTGTTTGCGGCGTTTTATTCGGGGGCCGGCGGGGAGCGACAAGACAATCCCCCGGCGCACGGAGACCCTCTGCGAAGTTGTGCACCTTCAACAACAGCAGTTACGAGATCACCCCGCTCCGCGATGAAATAATTTTTAAGATACACTTAAATGAATTAAGGGAAAACAGCGCGCAACAGAGTGAATAAGTCACCCGCAAACCGCAAATCTCCTGTTTAATCACAGATCCCCCATTCACAACAAGCCACAGCACACCAGTTGAGAAACTGTCAAAAGGAGACAGACGAGGGGGAGAAAAAAGGGGGGGAGGAAGGACACTGCAGCTTTAAAAGTTTGTTCCCTTGAATCCCAATACTCCCGCTGTTGCTTTATATATTTATAAAATTATGTAATTTCAGGGGCACAGTACCCATCCGGATACCACAGGCAATAAACGAGAGAGATAGGAAAGCACCAAACACCGCTCAATATTTTCATTGCATTTGTCCCTCCTCCTGCAGCAATTAAAAGAAGCTATAAAAGTTTGCAAGGTTTTTGCAGGGGGTAGAAGCCCGGCTTGTTTGCGTGCGCGGCTTCAACAAGCACGAGCAATAAACCAGGGGATTAAATTGCTGCATTTCCCCCTTCTCTCTTACCCCCCTCTTCCTATTCCCACCCACCCCCCGATCCCACTCCCCCGGCCCCCTCCCCCTTCCCCAAGTCTCCCTACCTCTGCTGCTGCTGCTGCTGGAGTAGCTCTGCCTGCGGACGGGAGCCGGCGCATCGCTTTTCCGGGCAGGCTCCAGGTTCACCGGGGTGTCCCTGGTGCAGGTGGCCGCCTCGGAGACGCTGCTGCCCGGCTCACTGGCTGCTGGATCGGGGGCTGCCGGAGCCGACTCCATGTTTTTCCCAATGTAGATCGCTTGGAGATGGCGAGCTCCTACACTCCCTCTATCTTCTGTTTCCAGCGCAACTCTATGGTAGGAAAGCAGAAGGGAGAGAGCGAGCGTGATCCAGATGGGATGTGAGCTTGCCTAGCTGTGACCACAAGCAGCGCGAGCGATAGCTGCACACCCCCCCTCCCCCGCACCCCCC